>JALLOT010001876.1:0-13899 GCA_036939595.1 Thalassiosira livingstoniorum | reverse complement strand
ATGTTAAGTAACGATTGAGATAATGTCCAATATAGTTTCTCTATGATTGGTGACACGGCATGACCATCATTGTCTGTTTTTTTTCAGGAATGTAGGTAGAGATACATAGGTACAGTACCTAATTTGAGGTAGAATTAGTACCTATCGTTAACCCTTGGCACACACCCCCACTGCTGGACCTGTAGGTCGGTTTTGGTGCTACCTATGGATTTTCGACGTACGAAAATCGTCGAAAAAAAAACTTTAATTTGTACCCTATATACTGATTCCCACTTCGATTTTTTTATGTAGGCTCTGCCTTGGGTAAGCCTATGCCACACCTGTGGATTTATGACGTACTGAAACGTATGGAAAATCAAGCAAAATATACCTTTAATATTAATTCCTACATTGAAAAAAATCCTATGGCAGTACCTCGCCTAGGGGTATGCTGCACCTATGGATTTCTTGCCTACACTTATCACTATCAGTTCCTACTTATTTCTACAGGTACTAAGCACAAGGTCGAGCGAAAAATAATATGAACAAAGACTAAGATAATGCAGCACATAGCAAAAATACTAGCAAAACACATAAGACTTAAACGTTACAAAACTACTTATTAGAATACAATGGCGCAGCACACAACCACCCACATTCCTAAAGAATTGTTAGCACCCACTATTATGCCAACCCATGTGCTATATTACTACCTAATAATCTATGACAAATTTGGATCCTCAGACTCAGCAATTTCGTCCCGAAGCCTCCTAATGTGCTCAACATTCTTTTGAAGTTCTTTCTTTGATGGCATCTTCCAGTCCTTGAGTTGAATTCCACGGAGATGATAATCGTCCTTGCACAACCTGAACCATGTCTCATTATCGTAGTCAACAACACAAGCAATATCTTTCATTGAGCCTCCCTTTTTGAAGCACATATTCTTGTCACAGAGCGTGCACCTCCACCAAGCCCCCTTGCCACAAACAACACAAACTCGAGCCGAATCTAACATCTTCATTGAATGGCAATGGTCCTTGAAATTGTCCATGTTATCATTGCAGAACCTGCTGACCTCACTCCTTGACCTGGGGTACTTCGCATCGATGAAACTGTCAAGAGTCACCATGGAGGCATCATCTTTGTCCCTCTTCCCCCTGCGAGAGATATTCCTGACAGTAGTGCCCCGCAACTTCTGATCTCCCGCATAGTCAAGGTGATGCGACCAATACAAACACATTTGCTTCCCAAGTTTGGCAACAAAGGTCTTGAAGTCAGCAGGCTTCTCTACAAACCAATCCTTGTCCAGATCACCCTCACAACATTCACAGTACATGAAGTAAGCCATCACAATTGCAAGTTTCTTCCCCTGGTTTGCAGCTGGATGATACCATTTCCAACACTGATAGTAGTATTGAATATTCTTCATCAGATGGTCAGTGCTGTCAACTGAGCTGTAACCCCCGAGGTAAAGCTGGCGCGCCTCGTTCATTTCAATGCCGTAAGTGCGTTTCTGATCCCCTCTGCCCCGACTCTTAGAGCGGACATACAGCGAGACCTCACTCAGCGCATTAACAGTAGAGATGTTAGTGCCACCTGTGGACTGAAAAGAAATATGAGCACGAACATAGTCCTTTTCGGACCTGTTAGCAGAAGGAACAAATTTTGAAGCAATAATGGGTTGTTCAAACCTTGCAACTTTTGATCGTGTGTTCACATCTGTTTGCTTCTCAAAATGGAAATAGGTCTTGCTCACTCCACGAGGCAACCGATCTCGTCGACAAGTACAAGTTGCCTTCCACCCGTTTGACCCAAGCAAATGCATGACTTCATCTCCCGAAAAGTGATTGTCCATCGTGACGTGAGGGCACTCTTCAAAGATCTGGCGACGATTGTCGCACTCATCTTTCCCATGACCCACAATAAGAGGCTGCACAATGTCAAAGAGCTCTTTCACTTCACTTGGACCCTCCTTTGTAAAACCCTCTGGTCGCTTTCTCTTGTACCTATGAACATATGCATGTATGTAACGTCTGTGACAGTGTTAGCAACTCAAATAAAAATGACAAACATAAGAGCAATGTCACTAACCTTTTTGAATCTACAAATATTACAGTTTGTCCACCCTTTACAATATTAGGCTTTCCATGAACACGAAACAATGCATCTCCCCCAAAGGACATACATGCCCAACTAGTCTCATCAAGTGTTGCATCCTTCCCCCCCTTCTTTATGAATTGATTCATATTGTGGGTCAATACTTCATATGGGAAATCGTACTTTTTGCAAGGATCATGTTTTGGATGCCCCCTAGGAAACTCGTCCCTCCTGTAGCATTATTTCAAGTTGGAGCGAATGTCCACCCATCTGCTGTGGCGCATTGTGTCTGAGATAACGCTATCAAATGATCCCGAATCATCGATCACCCAAGAGTCATGCACATTCCTGTTCCGATTCCTCACAAGGCAGCCATCCCAATTCAACAACTCTTCAGCATGAGTCGTGCGAAACTTGTGCCCATAATTCCCATCAAGCCTCTTCTCCACTATTGCATAAGCATTCGTGAAATTAGACACATCAACATAAAATGCCTTCCTTGGATCGCCTTGTATCCCGGACTCCTTGGGATCACAAATAGGAAACAGCAGTTGATGGAAGAAAAGGGCATCACATTTGCTCATCCGCTCTTTCGTCAGACCCATCTTCCGTAGCAAATCACCATCAAGGGAAGACTGCCTGTCCTTTGGATACATATCTTCTTTGGTTGGACCACGAGAGAATCGCTCAGGATTGAGGGTTCCTGGAGGCAATGTGTCTTCTACCTTCCACCCCTGATATTGGAACTGCCACCCACAAGAGACTCTCTTGCCATCTTCTCCTGCAGGACACACTGTTGCTCCAGCAGGCATTCGAAACTCCGATTTCCCACCAGTCTTCTTGGGGCGAAAAGTAAAAGGACTCCAGTTGCCAGGATTATCAGTAGCAACAGCGGTAGGCTTCCACCCCTTTGTTGGTTGGGGTGGCAGCCAATTATCTGGGGCGCCAGGTAGACGGCACTCTTGCGATTGCATACCATCACAAACAATGTAGTTGTCAAGCTCTTCATCCTGAATCGTTCGCTCGATGAAGCGATGATGACACAGCTCTTTCTCATGCCTTCCGTCAGTCATAAACACATCTGTCAGTGCATTCCCCTCCCCCTCGATATCAGAATCTCCTCCATCTCCCGTCTCATAATCTGACATCAATCCCCTCTTCCGAATTACTTCAGGTGTATCTAACTCATGATGAAGTTCCGCGATAGTGGAGGTAGCAACAGAGCGATCCGCTGGCGTTGTAATTGGACTGCACACAGATTGTGTCGTGTTGAGAGCGACCGTCTCCCCAACATGAGTTCCATCTTCGTGTGCTTGCTCGCGATCAAAAAAGCAATCCAGATTCAGATCCTCCATCTCAGTACTCATTGGAGGGGGAGCGCCTCCAGACTTCTTCCTCTTTCTCTTTGCTGGAGGCTTCGTAGCACCAAATTTCTTTGGGGGAGGTGGCCTCCTCCCCCCTCTCCATGCTTGGCACTTGCACCGAGCTTTCTTCAAAAGCACATCTTGGCCACATCGATGACACCTCCAATGGGTCGCGATTGTGTCTAAGCCGGGAAGGATTGGGACTTGGATTTCAACTTGCGGTGTAGGGGCAGCGATGGCTGCATCGGTTGCGGCAGTAGAACCCGCAGCGGCAACAGGGCCAACAGAGACAGCGGTGGGTTCTGGGCGATTATCTTCTTCAGCGGCTTGCGCCGATTCTTCTGTCAACCCCTCATCCGACGGCTTGTGCTGGCCCGTCGCCACTTCTGGTTCCGCCGCCGCATCCGTCCGTGCTTCTTCGTCGATTGGCTCATCCGCTGGTCCAAAGGGAGCCAGCTGTGGAAGCAAACCATCGCCACTTGACTCCAAACCAGCAGCCTCGACGATGAGAACTAGCCTGCCGCCATCAACACCCCCACCTGACGCATCCTCCCCTGACATGACAATAAACCGGACACTTACGAAACCGTACCAGAACCTTCCTACCAACGTGTAGCAAAGATCGGTAGAGTTTGGTGAGGTTTCGTTGACATTAAAAGGGTCTCTACGGTGGTAGACCGTCGGTGAACAAAAATCGATAGGTTCTGCCAAAATGGTGGTGGGATTGGGTTTTGGGGCAGAAGTTAGTGAAAAAATGAGCGTAGAAGCTCACCAAGGTACCAAATTAAAGCTGAGAAGCAGCTCTAAAACTTTGGGTGGGTACAGAGGGTACCTTTATGACTTTTTATGAAGGCAGAGCCTCTAAACATTTGGGTACAGGTGCTACCTATGGAAATTTTACGTTGCCCGAGGTTAATGGTATGGCCTGTGATAATTTGATGAACTGTGTAGTGCATGGTAATGGACTTTTGATAGAGGATGTGGAATGAAACTGATTTTTGATGATGTAATTAGATCCTGATTTTGTTTTAAAGAAGCAATAACAATTATAATTTGGAAACCAAGTTCATAAAATGTTGTTTATAAATTATCAAATAGAAAATTTCCCAACAAATATTGATTTTACCCCTTGCATCATACAAAATCAAGTCAATGACAATGACTACATTTTTGTTTTGTCTACGATAAATCAAAATAAATCCTGAACTAAATTTTTAATACAAATACTTCAACTTAACAAAGGAGGTTATTTGCAGACAACTCAATTATAGACAGAATAGTAGCAGCAAATTTCATTATTGAAATTAGTTTGCTATCAGTATTATACAGGGTGATTGTCTTCAAAATTGCAGGCAAAAATACACCAAAAATTCAAAACATGTCAACAAGATAAACTTCAACATTTACCAAATATTATTGACATAAAATTGTTTTTGGTCATGGTTGAGACCAAAGTGACTTAGTTTTGGAAACAATATTTTTAAATAATGATTCATTATCAGATATTTAGTATTTTGTAATGAATTTTAGCCAGTTCCTTGTGCTGTGGTTATGATCCAATGATCTCTTTGTTCTTTTATTTTAAGAGTATGAACCGTCTATAATTATGAGGATGCACAAAATACCTAGCAATCACTCATTGGTAACTTATATGCAAATTCCAGAACTTTTGACACCCAACATTTTTTCAATACTACACAACAGGAATCAGTATTGTTTAATCAGTCAAGTAATAGTTTTTGTTTCTTATTTTATGTTTCAATATTCAAAGTTTCTGAACTATAGATTTGGTTGTAATGTATTTTGGTGTGAGAATTTTAATATTTATTAGTCTTTAAAATTGATTATATTTTCATGGTGTGGAGGATTCTAAAAGGGCACTGTATTGGCATTTTAAAAGCTCATGGCTTTGACATCCAAAGAATATCTGTGGCTATGATTTATATATTAATAGTAATAATGTGCTTGCATCATTATGTCCTGTGGCTTAAGGTTATGTTGACAAAATTTATTTTTTGATCAGTTAGAGATAATAGCGTCATATTTTTATGGTGTAAGAGACCTTCTACAAAGTTTTTGTAAAATTGGTTTATTTTAAATTTAAAAAATAAACTTTATGAATTTAAATTTGCAAGAAAGATCAAGGAGTGACAGTCAAAATCAATCAGTGAATATTTGACTGTAAGTGATCACCAAAGATCATGGATTCAATCTCTGACAATGTTTTTCTTTTATCTACAACATTTTTGCTTTGTTTTTTATACAACTGCAAAAACATTTCCTACCAGCTAATAAAACCCAGCATCCAGCAACCATCAAATCTCAATCTTATGACTCAATAATGTCAATAGGAACAACATTATGACAAAGATAGAAACGTCATCATTTTTCTTTTTGCTGTTTTCATCTTTGTCAAGAACATTGTTGCAGGTGCAAAAGCAACAATAAGGAAGGAACAGAAGTTACTTTCCTTACTGATATTGATCTAACAGCAACATGATAGCCACTATGACAAAATCACTGCCATTGGATGCCATCAAAAATGATACCTTCTTTGATGTTTTTTAAGAAGCTCTAAAGATATTACCTAAAATCTATTTTGGTCACTGTGTTTAGTTAACCTAGCAATGTATCACATAATCAATAATCAAAATCTATCAGTAACAACAACAGAAAACATTATTACTTTAAACCAAAATGTAGGAAACAGAAATTGTCCTTTTGGTTATTGCTAACCTACAACTATAATATTTGCAATATATTTTAACAAAGCAGCAAACCAATTTTGTGAATTCAATTTTGCCACCAATACTCCCCTTTGGAGTGTAGCTTGTATGTCTACACTCTTAACTGTTCATCTTGTACAATAAATTGAAAACAACATGGTCAAAAACAAGGTTTGATAGTAATAACATTTCATTGCTATTTTTTGACTTACTGTGCTGCATTCCTTCTAAATTTGTTACTGTTGATACAATATACTATCTATGTGCATAAAAAGGTACTATTTTCTAATTATCTATTTTTAGTTTTAAAATGTTGTTTCTATTGAATACAGAGTATAACAGTAATCTAGTGTTGGTTACTATCAAACCAAAAGTCATTTTCATCACTCTGATTTAGATTAGTCAGATATAAATTGTTGAACTTGAGTTTTATTTTATTTGTATTATGCAAAATAAAAAACATTTTAAAACAAAATCTGAAAGCAATAGATAGAAACAAACTGAAAATTAGAGTGAAAGAAAAATACACAAAATTGTGTTCAAACTCCAAGAACCTCAAGCAAAAATATAATGATATTGATTATAAAAATAAATGCACAGTAACAACACTAAATTGATAGTAACTTGGTAATAACTGCCCATGTCAGAAATCATGGTTACTATCTAACACAGTTACTATTGTTAGTTTGTAGGAACTTGTTGCTATTGCCTTCATATGGTATTACCTGATGTTCAAGGGTCAGTGATACATACATATCATTTTTTATACATCACAGAAGCCATTTAGTAATTTTGGGAGGTAAATACCTGTTTTTACTATTGAACCCTGTTTGTAAAACTTGCTTTGTGGTTAGAGTGAACAATGACTGAGAAGTACTTGAAAAATTGAAGACAAATCGAGCCCAGAGAAGGTGCGTTCCTTGAGAAGTATTATCAGAATTAAGTCTCTGAATAAGGTGGGTGAATCTGAGAGGTTAAGAGTTAAGAGAGACTTCTAAAATGAAATGATTCTTTTGATATAGTTTGATATCTCATCTACTTTTGACACAATGACTGGCAGGAATATAGATTTGTCAGGCTCAGAGACATAAAAAATAATGTTTTAGATATGATTTTTTGTCTTTGTCTGTTTGACATCCTTGCACAAAAAGGGGCATGATGGGTTTGCCATATAAATTTTGCTTCAAAAAAGCAAAAGAAAAATGAAACAAAAGACATGTTTTGTAAAAAAAATAAAAGAGCCACTAGGAACAGATCCAAATAGAACTATTCTGCATTGCTTGGAAGTTTAAATGGATAGCTTATCTGTTGCAACATTATATCTTCCTCAATAGTATTGTGTCATTTTATTGCATGTAACTTTAGAATGAATGAAAATATATCATTCTAAATTGGCTTGGGAATCACTAGAGAGAGAAAAGATTTACAAAAAATAATAACTGTTCATAGCTTTTTGCTGTATTGGGATTTAAGATTAAAATTAAAAAACACACACACATAAAATTACATCTTTTGCCTGTGTCAATCTTTGATTTGGGATTAATTTTGTCTAGATCTATGTTGAAAGATTCTTCATGAAATTCTTTTTCTTGAGAATTTGGACTGAAAGTGTCACTTGAGTGAGGATCAAAAACATCAGATTTTCCTTGATAAATTGTCTCATTTCCATCCAAAGCTTTGCCTAGATCCTTAGCTGCGGACTTCTTATCATCAAGTCCTCTAAGTAGACTTCAGTACATGATACAAGGAACAAGAAAATTTAGAGGGGGGCATAAAAAAACATATCAAATTATGTCCTTTGTACATGTCATCAAATCAACACCTTCAAAAGAGGGCAATGTCATTGTTTAGAGAACATTCAAGAACATAAAAGGACATAACAGGATATACCAAGAACAAATAATGATAATGGTATGTTGATTTCCATGAATGTGATGCTCATTCCATTAAGTTTGCTTTGGAATAGTGCTAGTGACAAAGATAACATGATATTTAGTAACTGAACTTCAATGTGGCTAGACTGGACAACAGAAAGCAAATTTCACCTATTCTTAGGCACAAATCCTTAGCCTCTTTGTGATGATAAATACTACTCACATCATTTTGTGCAAAACCAACACAGCTGTTACAATGCTGTAAATCATTATTAATTTTATCTTTTTCTTCAAAAATATGTTATTCAATTATTCTGAAATTGAGACTGAACTCATAAACTTCTGCAAAAGTTTTTACAGCAATTATCTACTCTCTTAAAAAAATACACTTTAATTATTTTAGTCAGTAGGAAGATGACAAAAGAATCCATAGGACCTACAAGCCTGATAATCAGAATATGGACATTGTCCAGGACATGGACATTGACATCTTATCAAGGAAAATAATAAGCATATTTTCCTCAACACAGATCATGTCTGGGACATGTCCAGGACATCTGCAGGTAAGTATTGAGTTGATTCTAGTAAATTTTTAAGTATTAAATTTCTCTGAAATTTTGAAAGGTCACCACTTCATAGCTGCTGAAGCCATATGCCTGTGATCATTCTTTCCAATACTTTGTATCATAATTCCACTTCTTGTTTGATTCTACCACCAACACTTCCACCAAAATTGAAGCATCTTTATTAGTATTTTGTTCCTTTTCCCCATACATACCGCCTTCACTGCAATATCCTGACAATCAATGATTATCAAGAGAAAGTCTTGATTACAATCATAACTTTGATGGCAACTTGAAAATCAATCTTTGAAGGAATGTAGACAAATGAACACACAATTACTTCCTCACTCCAAGAATACTCTATGTTTTCACAAAATCAAAATAGAGAAGACAATTATTTTCTTTCTTACCTAGAGTTTCTATTAAATAAAGGGGAAAACACATTAATTTTGGAGAACAATATTTCTAAACTTACAGAACATCATTCCAGAAAAGGGATTAAACTGTTCAAAGAGCTCTGATCCTCAAAGCTCTGTCAAGTAATATCCAATATGACTGAAGAAGGAATTAAGACACCCCAGTCTCATGGTAACAAAATATGAGATATGGCATATATCAAGAAAAGACTTTGCTAGGAATTAATCACAGGACCCCTTATTCAAAGTAACCATAGACTTCACATAATGATCCAATGGGTCTTTTTGCTTGAAGCAATGAGTGTGCTGATACTGAGTCTCTTCTTAAATTGGACATGCACATTTAAAGCTTTTGTTGCAGAAAAGGTCAAAAATCCATTAATTTTGGTACTTTCTCCCATTTTTGAAGTTTTGAATTTTCAAGCATTTTTTTCAGCAACTAAAGTAATTAAGTTTGAACTCAACACCATTACCATTGAACTTAATGCTTTAAAGTGATGTCATGTAATCAAGTTTGCATTGATACATCAATGATCTTATCCACATTATCATTTTTGTGTTGTTCAAGGTCGGCCATAGTTTGATAGGCAATACACTCAGCAGAGATGATAGCTAAGTCATAATGCTGGACCCTTGAGCTCAAGAGAAGGTTTTCTATCCACATTTGTACACATGTAAAGTTTTATGGAGAACAAGATAAAGGCATCTGGTAATATCAGATTAATCTAAAATTACAATGTACACTGTGATGATAAATAAAGGAAGATGATGTGATTTTTTCTCTAAACATCTACATCTACTTTTATGATGGATCCAATAGGAGCACACAATGTCTTAACCTGGTTTGATTGTATGTTTTTATTTGTATTGTTTCACAAAGATATGCTAGAACTCAGGTTGGTGGAAAATATCTTATGATTCTGGCTTGCAATAGAACTAATTCTTATTGGTTTTTCTTCAAAAACTATAAAAAGCTGATGTCGAAATTGCTCTGCAGACACATTTTTTCTTAGTTTTCTTTGAATTTTTTACTTTGTTCATTACCAGTGCCCACTTCATTGTCAACAGCTAACAACAATTACAATACTTCATTCGAACCAATATTAACTATTGAGGAAACAATGGGAATTGAATACTGCGCACCAGGAGCCAGGAATTTGACCCCTAGAGTATTACAAACTAGGTCCTCCCCCTCTTCCGTCTAAACATTCTATCCTTACATGGCACCCAAACAACAACACAACCACAGCAACAACATCAACCAGTGCAATGCCCCCCCCCAGCCACAACCATTGGACCAGCTGAACAATGTCTGGTTGACATCAAATGGTCCGCCCTAGTTTACTATCATTGTTGGCACAAAAATCCTCCCATGTTGATAAACATATTATAATACATTAACATTTTGCATCATGGATGGGCTCAGTGAATGTTTTGGTTTGTCTCCAGGAGCCAATCAGATTGGAAAGGATGCCATTGGTTGATGCAGGTATCATGGGAGTTCTTGGTGCAATCTTTCTCATACCCAAAGAGACCCAAGTTTGACAAAAGAGGCATTGACCTTGAGTTGGTGAACCCAGATGCCTTTTTACTGCTGAAGTATATGAGAAAGTGCACAGTGATCACATTTTAGATTGGACTGTTGGGCAGTGCAAACTAAGAAGGTCTTTTCTATGTATTTTTGCTTACAGCTCCATGTTTATGCAGTTTGGCACAGCTTTTTGCAAGAGAAGCTGCAAGAGAGACATTACACTCGGAATGCACGCATGAACTTTAGCTGCTGGAGAAACATCAGTGACAAATCCATCAGGGAAAAATAATTGACACAAAGGCTTAAAGGTGTCATACTAACAGATTTGATAATGGAAGCATTATTTCACAAATTTCTGCACCTAGTTATTGAGATATTTCCACATCTATTATGTTTCTTTTATTTAAATACATGACAGATTTAGGAGGTCAACAAAGTGGAAAGTTTTTGGTCTGTAACTGTTTAGAATGTGTTGTTTTGCCACCTCACTCCATGTATAGGGACTACTGCATTTTTTAGGAGCACCCCATGAATTGATAGCAGCCCATTAAAACATTAGGCTTTCGGTACTATCTAAAGTTATCTTCAGAATGATTTCTTCTCTCTCACTGGTGCTTACATGGAAGCATCATAAGGATGGAGCCTAGGGCGAACACACTAAAAACACCAAACATTCTTTCGGCAGGCAAGTTGCTTCATCTACAATAGACTCACAAAGGGAGATTTTTATAAAATCAAAATATTTCTACATCCAAAATGGTGCATGGCATAATTCTATCCACCACTTACAAAAATCAAAAAAGCGAAGAGATTTCATGAAAACAAGACAAGCTGACAAAAGGAAATAAAATTTCGCCATACAACCAATCATCTAATCTACCAAGGACAATAAGCATCTCCAAAACTAAAATGGCTGCCCGTCATCGCGTGTAAACTCCAGAATGATCCCAGCATCCTGAAACCCAGCGTACATCTTTGTTCCATCAGGATTCAGAGCAATGCCCACCGTTTCATCTCCATCATAGCGACCAAAGGGAATCCCCCGAAACATTGTCCGGTAAGTCCCATCATCCATATCTCGTGCATGCACACCAGGGGCATTACCACCATCTTGGCAAAAATATATGTCATTCTCTCTACCCACGAGAATCTGATCTGGCTCGTTTCGAAAAGACCCTTTACCTACAAATTTCGATCCAGTGGTCTCTTTTACATATGTCATCTCATGCAAGTCTAAAATTAAGAACTCTCTATTCTTCTTTGCAGTGATGTACAGCTTTCGGTCGTGGTACTGTATTCCTTCCGAGTAAGTGAAATGCCTTTTTGCTGACTCCCTACCAATACTTTCACTGGTTGTCCATTCGAAGTGCGACTCGTCAACGATACGAAGATAGGACATCTTACCATCATTGTTATGCAGCGAATCCCAACCGTTTCCATTTGCTTCGTATCGACGTACTGCCCCAAACTCTGTATCTTCGGTAACGAAGAAAATAGGCTGCTGCGGGTCGGTGTTATCGCAAGCCTGAAGTCGGTACCATTTGGTGGCGGACAATGTTTTGATACGTACAAAGGATCAACGAATCATTGAGAATTGAAAATTTCTGTGGCAATTCGCACGTACCACACTCTCAAACTTCCCTCCGTCTCTCCCTCCAAGAACTGTTGCCCTCGGCCTCGAGTGATTTTCACTAGACTGATCGGGATCGACCTGTAGAGGCAGATTGTGAAAAACAACGCCTGTTAAAAGAGCCCTCACATCCACATTCACAAATGCGCACCAGATTGGAATTCAAAAACCTGAAAATTACCTGCCAGCACTGCCCTCCATCAACCTCTTCACAACTGATCCACGTATTCCATGGCGTCACGCCCCCACCACAATTTTTGCTAGTCCCCGTCAAAAGAGACTTATACTCCAACACATCCCCATTTTCTGCAAAATATATAGCATGTACACCCCCACCTCCATCGCTCTCTTCAGAGTTGCTAACGTATGCATAACTCCCACCAGATAGAGGAATGATTCCTGCAAAATCAACGTCTGAGTGAAACCTCCGGCTAGACTCATCCCCGTTGGAATATTGAACGGTTTCTCCTTCTTGGGCAATCACTTTGACGGACAACCCTTTGCTCATTTCAATGTCTAAATCATAATTTCTAATGCTCAAGTCTCCAAGAACAAATGAGGCAGCAGGAGATTTGGTTGGGCTTGAAGTTGAAGGAGGAATTGATGGAAAAGTTGTGGGATAGCTTGTTGGGAATTGAGTGGGCGCCTTTGAAAGTGATTTTGTAGGGTTTTTGGATGGCGATATCGTGGGTTCCACTGACTGTTTTAAGTCAGGTGCGAAAGTTGGAGATTTTGACGAAGGCTCGATGGATGGATTCGTAGTTGGAAATGCCGTTGGAGCGTTAATTGGGTTCTTCGAAGGAAACGACGTAGAATTCAGTGAAATCTGCAGTGGCGAGTGAAGATTCTCATTCTCAGTTGAATTCCATTCCAACCATGTGTCGTTTTTAGTAAATTGAGTTGTGTCCTCACTGGCAACATCGATATTTGCACTCTCAACATATATCTCCTCGTTATTGACATTTCTCATGGCAAGACCGATCGACAATCCAATTGCTGGAATAAGAACGAAAATTGAACAAAATACCGCGAAAAGAACATGTTTTCTTCTGCGATTTCGATTGTCGACCTGTTCGTTTTCATCCTCTTTTGGTACGTTCCTTTCCTGGTCCGCTTCCGCAGCGCTTCCATCATCGTCAAAACTGATGCTAAAAGTTTGCGTAATATCAAGTGGGAATCCATCTTCATCTCTTGCGGTTTTGTTGAAGATTTCATTTCTATTTTGAGGGTCGGCCCCGCTGGGAGAAGATGGGTTTGTCATTATCTTGGATGTTCTCGCTTGGGCTTGTTTAGAATTGTGTGTTGTTTGTACTTTTACCAAATCAAAGTGACTTATTTCCTCGCTTAAAAAAGCAGGCTCGCTTAAAAAAGCAGGCTGTCAACTGATAAGTGTACCATATCAACGCCGCCGATCTCGACCAACCTACCAAATTGGATCATTCCAGCCAATCCCAGAAAATTCTCCCCCTTGCATTCTCCACTCTCAATCTTAGCACCCGATTGTGAACCATTTTTTGCTCAAATCGTGTGCGCTACATTGTTCAACGTTCAAGGTACTTATGCATGGTACCATAGCTGAGCGAGGGCCTTGCTTGCTACAATAGCGAATCTTATCTGACCTCTTGGCTCTTTGGGGGAGGCTCCTTGCCAGGGCTTTGTACCCATTATAATTACTCAATAAATACCCATTTTGAACGAGTATTACTCGAGTATTTGTAT
>JALLOT010001875.1:0-13914 GCA_036939595.1 Thalassiosira livingstoniorum | reverse complement strand
CCCAGGATTCCCGCTGCGATGGTTTGACGTGGATGAGAACCTTCATGCCAACAGGTGCGAGTGGGGTGGCGTTGTAGTTGAAGTTTCCATGGAAGTGGGCATATGCCGACAGTTTTGGGTTTGTGTTGGATTGGCGGAGCAAGTTAAGTGTTAGTTCTACCTGTGGGAGTAGAAGGTCCCACAGGTACCACGGAAAGTCATCATCAAGACCCGCGAGGATGGCGAGGAAATGCTTTTTCATGGTCCTGATGGCACGTTTGGCAATGTTCCTACGATGGACATCCGGTGGCACTAGTTGGTAAGTAGCCCCGGAGTCATTTATTGCTTGACAAAATGCCTCTGATGCCTTGTTATCTAACACGTGTACATCGACTTTATGTCCATTTTGTTTGATTTTCTTGATGAGCTGGTTGTATGCTTTAATGAGTTCTCCGTCCGTATAATTTTTGATGGGTTGAAGCAGAATCGTGTTGGAAGGGGCATGGTAGTACATCATTAGGTAGGCATTACCTGATCGTGCTTTGGTTGGAAATCACCCCATCTGGTCGGAGTATGATTTCTGAGCGTATTTGATTGAGATGTAGGCTTCTGCTGCTGGGTTAAGTGTGGGTTCATTGGTGGGTACGTCTGGTGGATGTTGAGGTTGCTGGGATTGGGTTGGGGAGTCTGTAGGTGCCTGGACCGGAGCTCCATGAGTACGTTGTTTCTTTGGTTTGGTGGATCTTATATTTTGCCTCGTTTGGTTCAAGTGCCCATGAGTAGTTTCTTCTGTTATTGGGCAGTATTTCTTCGCTGCCTCATAAGTTAATCCGGGCCACGTGATAAAATTTCCATTTTTAATTGCTTTAAGCCATGTGGATTTGACCGGGTATCCAGCAGCTGCATGCATGTATTTGATCTTCTCCTCCACAGAGGGAAGGTCATGTACATTCAATGCATTAACTACGTATTGTGCTGTAGCCGTAGTTTGATTGTTTGTTGTTGGTGCAGCCGGTGCACATGAATTGCAAAGTAGAAGTCTCCACAGTTTTGAATGTGGATCTCGGTCGCCCTGCATTATAGATCTTCCATTCTCATTGTTGATGGTGATATCATTTTTAGTCAGGATGCATGTACATCCTTGATCGCAAAAAGGAGCTAGGCCAACCAAGGAGTGGGGGAAAGTGGGCATGACATATGCTTGATGTTTGATGGGAATGGATGGGACTTGGCATTGTGCTGATGAAGACGCTGTCTTTCCATCAGCTACATTGACCGTAAGTTGTGGTGCTGAGTGTTGTACATTTGTTTTTGGTGCTTGCGGAGTAAGAAATATATGGGATGCAAAAGAATCGGCGAATTCATACTGGTCGGATTCAGATATGTTTTGAGTAGGGGTGGGGCTACAGGCATTTGCGTATGTTTTGCTAGTGGGTTCTGTTAGATCATTTTCTAATTTATAATTAGGTAAAATGTCTGTCTCAGTCCATGCTGCCCCACACCCTCACACCCAATAACCTTTCAACTCAATATCAGCAGGGACCCAATCTTGGTTGGCTGTGCTCCCTCCCATAATATTGTTACGTGTCGCGTTATCTTTATGCTCTACTTTCTTTTTCGTGCATGTTTTGCTATTGTGCCCCACATGGCATTTGAATCCGTGGGTGTGCTGGCAGTAGCCATCTTTTTCAAACTTCCAGTAGTAGAGTGTCCTTTCCTTTCCATTGACCACGACTGTTGGCCTGTTGGTTGGTGTTGGTGCGGGAATGCCTGATGTCCCTGCTTTGTTGTTGGCCAAAACTGTTGTCAAAGTTTGGTTTTGTTGAGTCAAAGTTGCGACTGCATCAGTAAGGGTTTTGTTGTTCTGTGTTAGGGTTGTAATTGCTGTGATATTTTCATTCACCTTTTTGGTGGCTGCTGTAGTTGCAGCATTGGCCATCCTATCCAGAGTTTGTTCGATTTTGTTGAAGAACACAGGGGGGGGTTCATTATCCCCTGTGGCTGCATTTGCTGCACCTTGGGTGTTGGCTCTTGCCGTCATGGCTTTTCCCGCAATTTGTGCATTGCGTTGATAATTCTTGTGCGCTGCCTTGAAGTGGCGCTTCCAATTAACCCATATCTTCTCTGCGATGGGTTTGTTTTCCCACGCACGTAGATCCTCCTTGTATAAGCCACACTTATACATGGAGTTTGTGGCAATTGCCATGACAGAGGACTCCAGCATTACGACTCCAGCCTCAGTTGCCCTGAACTGTGCCTTTTTGAGTTTGTTTATATATGCTGCCATTCCCAAGTCCACGTCGAAATAATTTTGCATTTCATTCCGCAGTTCTATCACGTCGATTGCGTGCATCTCGCTGTAGTTGTCGCATAGGTACAGCATTAGATTGTACGCCAAGAGGTTAATGAATTCGTAGTTGGGGTCTTTGATTTCCTCGAGGTAGGTATCGTCGACCACTTCAATGATGAATTTTTTACAGCCCAATTCAGCCGCAGTGTAGGTCTGGTAGTCCATGATGGCCTGCTCATGGATGGCCTCCCGTTCCTTACGTTCCCGTTCCGACGTGAATTGGCCAATGGTAGTGTCATATGGGGGTGGTTTGTTTGGGCGGATAAAACGAGTGCCGACGTCATTGTCGTACTCGTCATAATCCATGAGAAGACCAAGGAGGCCTGTTTGTCCTCCTCCTAGGTTGGAGGGGATATCAAGAAGGAGCTTTCAGAGCCTCTTTTCCAGTGCCTCCACATCAGCGGGCGTTGGTTCGCCGTGGATGGGAGGGTACGCCGCCCGGGCGCTGTCGAAGAGGGTTGTCACCTGCTCTGGCGTCATAGCCGTTGTTGTTGTTGTTGAAGGGGTTGGGGCACTATGCGCCTTGTTGTTTGTGTTGTTGTCCACTTATAAGACTTTGTATTTCCAATAGCTACCTATGCTAAAGTGCTCATGGTGGAGGTACATTTTAGGTAGCTATTTTATGGCCCTTAGTGGGACTGACTACGCTAACTGGGACTGATCCCAGGTGGGATCTGCAGAAGATCTTCAGTCAATTGATCCCTGCTCATTTGCAATCCAAGAAATCAGGTTATAGGGAAAGGTCAGAGCTAATGATGTTTTGCTTTCTGTTGAAGATTCAACATTGGGGCAATCTATATAGATGTGGGTTACCAACCTCTCCTGCCTCGTGGTGAAGTCCTATCATGTTCTTGTCCCTACTGGAGAGTTCCAGTTCAAGCTTATAAGCCCCATCCTGATACTGAAACACACCAAAAAAGGTCTGGATAGATGAAATGTCATTGAGGTCCATAAAATGCCAGAAACAATCCCCATAGTCAACCCAAGACCAAAAGGATGCAAAATGCACAATTCTGCTCCAATTAGCTGCAAATGGATCCAGAACCTGTGGTGGGAAAGATTGGCTCCTATATAAGTCAACCATGAGGAATTCAAAGCAGAATAAAGGTTCAACCTGAGTGTGCTCAGATTGGAGCTGTGTGAGAAGTGAAAAGGAGCCAAGGCATTGAAAGGATGCCTATAGTTTCAGATCCCCCAACCATGTTGTAGCATCACTGCAGGAAATCTGTACATGCCCCAGAAGAATAATTTAATGAACTCTGTGGTGAGAGAACCAATTGGGTTCTTGGACTGCCTGGATCAGCCGACCAAAAAATTGTCTTGCTGTAGACATGTCATGGTTTGGGAGAATGCTTTGTATCACATTGATGAAAGGAGAGAGCATCTGATCATGGTCCATGAATTTCTATGGCCATGCATCATCATGTCCCAACATAATTAGAGCTCTATTTCATCACATTAAAGGTTTTGATGAACTCAGTCAAGAATGGCCCTGTAGATAATCATGGGAGATGCACTGCATCTAAATTGCCCCTCGCCCAAACAAGCAGACAGTGGTTGTGTAACAACAACATGGCCAGATCCCATGACGCAGACCAACAGCCCATCACCACACCGGAGTACCTATGGGTTGTTAAGGCACCCGCTGTACCAGGCCAGCCCCCGGGAGATGTGATGTAACTAGTGAGGTTGGGAGTGTCAGAGGCTGACACTGGCTGTCAAAATCACAGGGAGGTTGGCATCAAAGAAGTTGTTGGTGGAATTGTGTTACGATGATATCTCAGTGATGTTAGCTCTGTTTGCAAAGACAATCAGCATATTACCACCCTGTAGTGAGTGGAGTGTATGAGTGGAGGATAGTAGTTGTTGATGTACCTTATAGGTTGGTTCTAGCTGTCAAGTCCCTTGTCGTTGTTGTATAAAACGAAGATGTTTCTGATCAATCAGGTGGGCGGCTGTTGTTGAAAGCAGCATTGGGTTTGCAGGCAGGGCAGAGGATCTCTCAGTTTATGAGGAGAGAGGTTAAGGTGAAGGAGAGTGGTGGTAGTAGTAACGACGGCATGGGTGGCATGTGGCATGGAGGGCACATGGTCATTGGCAGATAGAAATGTCAATTTTGTGTTGGAAATTAATAATGAATATTTTGATGCTTAGTGACAACAGTTGGTGGATTTAACTGTTACAAAAGGACATAAAAAGCCAAAGTGGAAACTAGGTATTATGTAGTGGTGACTAGCCACATTGGACGCGCTTTCATTTTGACTATTTTTCAGCTATTAACTTGCTCTCAGTTTCACAAACATTGGTGTCACAATTTTTTTGTTCTCTAGCCATTTCACTTAGCCTAAACACTAAAAATCAACTCGAAGTCCCCTTACGTTCCAAAACGTATTGCACCAAAGCAAATTGCAAGAATTGCAGCAACGCTCAGAACAACATCTTTGTCCATAACGCATTGCCACTTTTCCTCTCAGAACATTCGTGGCTACATCCTGCACATCAGTCCTCTATGGTACTTTCTCTGGAGAGCCTCCGAGCTCTGCTCAGAAAACGGTTCCGAACTTGGATAAGACGATGGCATTGACGAAGGTTGGTGGGAACTAAGAACTTGACATTGAAGACAGTCGAGACAACGGCTGCTCGCACCAGCACAGCAGTTGGGCATTTGCTTCGCTACTGTTACATTCCAGGGTTTCGTAGGAGGACAAGCCTTTATGAAACATGATGCATTCCTTAGATTTCACTCGAGGCATCCCTAGAGCGGTGCTGCTGTTGACTACTCTGTGACAATGGTGACCAGCTTTGGCGAATGATTTTTGTGCGTACGTCTGATTGTTGACGGAAGCCTGATGTTTCAATGAATTCTCCGAGCACGTTAGATTCTTAGCGGCACAAGTTTCCCCACAAGTATCACTTGCATTTCCCAAGTGCCAACCAACTCCGGTGGTACCTTTTGTTTCAAATGAATCCTTCCAAGAATTTTTAGACAGGGGAAGAATTGTCAGAGGGAACTGAGTGGTAAAAGTTATTTTCTTTTTGTTCCAGTTCCGAACTATACCCTGGTTTTTAATATCTTCAATTTGACTTAATGAAAGGTCCCCTAGGTCAAAATTGATATCGCATCCTGTATTAAGCTCATATATGCCTTCATCATCATTGTGTGCCTTATCCACTGTCAAATGTAAGTGATCCGGTTGAAAAATAATGAAAAAGAAATTAGTTTGCACGTGAAAAAAGTCACGAGTGAACATTATTCTGTAACAACAACTCACAAAGACGGCGAATATCAATGAATCCAACACTAGGTTGAATAGGAATAGAACCCATGCTAAATGCAACTTGAAAGAGATTGCCTCTAGGATACACAAAAGAAAGTCGAATGAGATCTCTGAAGCATGCTCACTTCTTGGTGAAAACATTATCATATGTACTCACCTTTTATTGTTGCAAGTTTCTGTGATTCCGAAATGTTCCATCCACGGTTTGCTCTTAAGCTTCAGCCCAATTATTGATGTTTTCAATAGTGTCGGTACTGCTTTTAGTACACTCATTGTCCAGGAGCTCTCACTGGTACTAGGAGGGGAAGTAAAAGTGACGATTGGATTTGCATCATTGTATTTCTCGAAAGTAGAAACAGATTCAAAAGAAAGCCCTTTGAGCAACGATTCTGCGTCTCTTAGCCTTGAAGTCCAGTAGTCATCACACTCTACAGCAATTCGAACGTAACTGGCTGGGTCTTTCTCTATTGTTTGGAGTTCACGCATTCGTGATGGATGACATTCTGGATTAGCAGGAAAAAGAATATTGTATGCCTGAAATACGAAACTGCACTCTCCTACTGTCTCTACATTTGTTCNTGCTTTCCTTTGATCCAAATGCTATCTTTATCATGAGTTTCAGGCGGGTAACTCCAACCAAGGGAGTTTCCTTTTTCAAGGACACCAGGAACTACGTCGTCGACAATTTTTCTAAAGTCGTCAATTTTCGTTTTAGCGCCTTGGACCATCTCATGCCAATATCTAGTGCAGTCTCTGATTTCCCGAAACGGCACGCCAGCAACAGCGAAGTCGTATTTCTTGTCAGTGCTCAATTCTCCATTCACAAGCTCTTTCAGTTTTCCTTGGCAGCAATTTTGATTGGGTAGCTGATTAGTTTTGGATGGGAAAAGCATGTCTTGTGCAGCATAAATAAGCTCGTTGCATTTATGTGCAATTCTACCCCCAACAATGGAATTTTGAGTTGATCCGCTCCATCGTTTCAGAGGATATTTCGTATTTTGAATGTTGCAATTAATGCTCTCGTCTTGAAGATTAGTGAAATCATAGCAAATTGACCCAATTTCAAAAATCTTGCTTTCAGAAGATCTGGCCCTGAAGTTCCATCCATGCTCATCACCAATGTCCATAATTCTACCTAAGTCTGAAACAACCGAATCTCGCTCGTTTAAGAAGTCCGCGGTCAGCTTCATCGAAATAATTGCCTTTTCCAAGTGCCCTTTCTGCGCTTTACGTTCATCCCCTTTCCAATAATCAAAACATTCATTTGCGTACTCAACAATAGCACCAGTAAGCATGTCTTCGTCCAACCGCTTTACCATTTCATCCTTGGTACACGTACTGCTGCCCTTTGCAGCGTCAACGTCAAAAAGAATTTTGTGGGCTTCATACACACCGCATACACACGCTTCTTCTAAATCATTCAACTCAAAAAACCTGGTCTTCCCAGTACAAGAAACCCCTGACCATTTCTGAGATGGAAACAAGACCTCGTTTGATTCACCGGAGTAGTGGCCCATTGCCTTCTCTCTAGCTTCAGAATCATCCCAGCACAAATCCCTCTGATTTCTGTTGAGGGCCCATATTGAAGTTGCCTCGGTTGATTTAGGATCCCAGGCAGTTTCGTCTCCTTCATCCAAAACGGTTTGTAGTAGTTGATGAGCCCCACTCATCATATACATCTCAACGTTTAATGAAGGAGTCAAAGTCAATCCTTCCATATTAGGATTAGCAATTATGTCAGAATTGCACAGATTTAGAGTTCAATTATTGAATTGGCCTGCAGGTTTCACTCACCCAAAAAATCATAATGACGCTCCACCAACTTCTTTCGATCCAAAGTCACTCCAATGGAAACAGAAAAGTGAGAAGAAACAGTAACAGCAGAGCTATTGGTTACCTCTTTCACCGTATTATCTTTTTCTGTGTGATCCCTTTTGGTAATGGTAGTGACCTCAGGAACAGTGAAAGTAATGTCTCTAAGGAAACCCCATTCTGTCTTCCCGTCAGCATGATACAAAGAAAGAATTCGGAACGAAATAGAAAAAAGAGGAACAGGGTTTGGGAGGTATGTAAGCCAATCAGGCCCTCCACCAGCATTGGGGCTGTCGATCAAACTTTCGATTAGATCAATGACTGGTTTCAATTTTGCATCTAGTTCCTCGATGATACCCCTGATTGCATCACCATCCCCGAAATCTGCAGCTGTACAAAAAGGGACAACTTGATCACAAGAGGAACCCAAGTCTATGTCGAGGATATCCAACATTGTCTTTTGTACTGGGATGGTGAAGTTTGTCGTTTTGGTGCATTTGACATGGTAGAGTAGCTCCGAAATGCTATCAGTCTGAAAAAGTGGCATAGAAAGCAAGATTCAGAATTGTGTGGTAACACAACATGCTTCGTTAGCATCTACTAAGAAGGACTCACGATGTCTGGGACAATGTTTTGGGCAATGCTTTGAATGGCCTGAACAAAGTCAATCATTACGTCCAAGCCAGATGCAGCCGCCATGCAATCCATATCAAGGAATGGAGCACTTGAGGTAAAACAGGATTTGATACTATCTTGTAGTGGAAGCTTAGAAGTAACCATATCCATCGCTGTCTTTGGGAAGTCTAGCATTTTTAAGTCTAGAAAAATGATACGAAACATTCGAATAAAAGAATTGAATCTGGTGCATTTTGACAAAACTATGAAAGAAACCACTCATACTGCACCTGGAAGTTCGGGCACTGCAAAATCAGGAAAAGGAATGATATCGTCATCTATTGTAGGGAAATCTGAGTTTTCATTTTTTTTAGGGAAAAAAACTTCAGCAAGATAGGCGAAACTAGGCATCAATTTGAAAACTAGAACAATAGTCACCTGGAAAATTACCCACACCAATTGCAGAAAGAGCTCCGGTGATCAAATCTTCCACGAACCCAAATATTGGTTTCAGCACTTCATCTGCTCCAACACATAGTAGTGAAAAACGTGACCAATGTTAGATGATGTTGTGACAAGGATTAAAACATGCACCATTGCTTACCAATTGCATCCAAAATTATTTGCACTATGATATAGATTCAAATGAAAAAGAAATGACAAATAAAAATTAAAGCGCGTCCAAATAAAAATTCAATTATTACTCCATCATTGTACAAACTTACCAATTGGAAGGCCTGTGATAAATTCGAGGATGTCATTGAATGCATCAATGATGCCTTTTACACTTAGACCTGAAATGATGCCAAATTCAGAAAAATATATCCAAGATGAGATTTTCTTTTTTCATTGAGTACAAATAAAAGATTACTCAGCTACTTACGAAGTTCGGCGTTGGCGCTTGTTGGAACACAAAATCCAAGTGCTTCGATGAACCCACTAAGAAAGTCATTACAAATTTTTGATTGAGAAACCCTTTGAATGCGTTGAAAAGTGTGGGCAGAGTGCACAATGACTTACGGCTTGCACTGTTTGTAGCAACCTACCAATTGAGCAATCAGCAAATCAAAATGATATGGCTTAGTCAAGCCATGAACAGAAGCAGTTCCATATCACAAGAAACGATACTTACCAGGCCCCTCCCACCCAAATGAAGGACCAATTGGAATGCCGTCAGTTGAAGCATACTTTGTATAGGATTAGGGTATCAAAACCAAACGAGGATGGCCACAAGATTAATGATCAGTAAACATAACAGAAAATAAAAAAATATTTTTCAATGTACACTCACGTTGGTGCATACTGTGCGGTGTGATTCAATAGTTCTCGTGTCGCCATCACAATTCCTGTCATCATAGAAAGCTGTTTTGTGCAGCAAAGGAATCACTCTTTAGACGAGTTTTTTCTAAGGGTTTTATGAAGTAAAAAAGGTCTCAAATTCTTACTCGAGTATCCATTGGGACAAGACTTATCATAGCAATACAAACTCGATTCGGTCTGATAGTACGGGCAGTCCTTGGCACAATAACTGGTATCAACAAAAATTTAGTATTGTACTTAACGCGGAGAACTCGATGCTTCGACAAGCAATATGAACTTACAATACGCTCCATCTATTCCAACCATACCCAAATTCACTTCGACACGAATATCTTCGGCAAGGATACGATGCAAAATAGGAATCACACCAGCCCCTGGATACAAATCAAATCAAAGCCCATTCAATGAGCAACACACACAGAACATGGATTGAAATTTATTATTTTTGAAACAGAACGCCTCACCATTCATTAGTTTCTGGCCAATATTCTCCACGGTATTCATTTTTGTTCCAGCACTTTGTTTCGGATTTGAAAATGAAAGAAAAAAAGCAGAATGAAATAAAATTCTTCCACTAAAGTCAAATAGTTACGTCGAGGCATACCTTATTAGTAAGAAGGTCCCAGCTTGTATCTAAATCTGGATGATGGCAGTCTTTCTTGAACACAAACTGATCGAAAGTTGGAATATACCAATAGGATGGAGTGTTTTCCCAGCATGTGTCCCATGATAAAGTTCCTTTGTATGAATAGTAGCCAACTTTTGAGCGGTAATCCAAAAAAATTCTTGCATGAGTTATCCTCGATCTGCACATGTGTCATGATATTACATTCAAACAATATCAGAATGCTTACCTTCTGATTGTGACCTACAATGGCTTGATCTTTCGAACGGGGCAGGTCACGCATCGTAATATTTGAGATTCAATTCGCAATGATACGGCATGAAATTTTGTGTCCAGAAGTGCAATCATGCTCACCCGACTTTCTCAATGAAATAAGGAAACTCAATCCAAGGTATTACAATCTCTTTTTCCATCAAGGTCGCTGCATAGTACAACAAAGCAAATATTAGTTTCAGAATTGAGAGTCTTCAAAATTTGTCAAACACGAACGAAAATGCTTACCTAGAGGAGCCAACGGATCGAGCACTGCCACGAGTCCTTTTGAACCTTCTACAATTGATTCTAGGATTTTTTGAGTTTCAATCCACACATCTGACAGCAGAGCATTAGACAAAGAAAGCAACCCTTCCTTGAAGGACCTTGCAAATGTTAGGAGAGTTGGTGCTGCATCTTCAATTGGCTTGAACATATCAAAACCGATTATTGCCTTTGATGCATCTCGAGCGCAAGACGACTGGGTAATACCAGCGGCAAATACTGCAGCACCTCCTGCAGATCCAATAATGGATTCCACAGGGACAAGAGCATCAAGAAGTTTTTCAACCGCGGCCGACCACTTTCCTGAAGTTCATCCAAATAGTTGTGTTATCAGTAAGGTACAATTCAAAAAGGATGTGGAGGATCAGACGTTGTGCATGATAAATAGTTTACCTGAGACTCGTTCGATGAAGTTGGCCGCCTTATCCATGATATTCTTTATGAGATTGCCCATCGGCTTTACCAGCTTGTAAGCGATCTTGAAAATCGGCCCTAAAAATCCTGGCATATACTGCAACACGTTGAGAGCAGTAATGATAGTCTTCAAAACAGTTTCACCAGATTCCAGCACAGATCCCAAGCTCTCAATTCTCTCCAAAACAACTTGGAGGGGCACAAGAGTACTCGAAACTGTATTTGAAACAGACTCGACCACTTCCAAAATGTCCTCCATCTCACTACCAACACAGTCAAGGGCAGAATTACAGTCTTCCAACTCTTGCTGAAGGCGGTTGACAACAAAGGCTGAGTTCATTGGGATTACCTTTTTAAGTGTGACCACGTGGGCATTTAGGCGGCTAAAGTCACTGTGGATCAAACGACGGGGTGCTGAAGACATATATTCTGACATTGCTTTCTTGTAGATACCGTTCGGATTCACGTATGTCAGAGAGGGGGGTTTGTTGCCATTATTTGTCTTGTCTTTGGAATGGCTGTCCCCACTATTGTTCTCCATTGTCTTATTTTTTCCATAACCATAGCTCCCATTTTTGTGATTAGATTTAAAATGACCACGAACCATGTCAGCCTTCTCCTTCAATCTTTTAGTCTTTGATTTCACTGCCTCGCCGACCAATCGTTTATCATCATCAACCCCATAATTCTATTGACAAAAAAATATGCAGAAACTATGTAGTCACTAATCGAGATCGCAAAAAGAAAAGAAAAAATCCAGGTAAATAAAACTTACCTCAATCATGATGTCGACTTCTTGCTCAGTCAAGTTTACATTGCGAAGAGCATCCTTCATACGTATAGGTAACAAAACACGCAATTTAGCCCAATTCGTCAAAGTGTGTGTACTTTCAGTATTTAAATGAGAAAATGCCAATGTGTTACCTTGATATCAGTGTTGTTCTCTTCTACCTGAAGAAATATACTGATAGAAGCATTGTGAATGCGCTGCCTTTCGAATTTCCAGGTTGCATTCCTAGCCAGTTCCTCTATTTCCATGTTTGTGGATATGTCGTTCTTGAGGAAGGAAACCAAATCATACCACAAAGGTCAGAGACAGTCATTCTTGTTTGGGATATTAAGCTCCAAAAAACTTACCAGCAGCAGATCTTGCAAGTTATCAACAGAGCAATCAGGAAAGACAGTTTTGATATTCTTTACCAATTCTTCAGGGTCTAGGATGGTATCAATGTTGTCTAATTCTTTCTCAAAAATGTTCTTCATGTCGACTGCTGTAGCAGAGCAAGTTTCCACCTCTTCCTTTCTTTCCAAACAGCAGAAACACTTAATGGAGGTGGTGTTTGAAATGGTGGCATTCTCAACACTCAGGTTTTCGCAGTCACTTTCATCAAACGGATCACACACAGTATCATCCACACAGTAGTCCTTTTTGATTGGACGGCCCTTTTTGTCATTGGGTTGATGAGATTCGGATTTTTTCTCATTGTTTCGAGGATGATTTGTAGGATCTGACGATTTCTCGTTCTTACCAGGCTGATTTGAAGAGTTAACTGACTTCTCATTCTTACCAGACTGAATTGCAGGATGAGAGAGGTTCTCCTTGAGTGATGGCTGGTTACTTCTATCTCCTCGCCGGACATTACGATGCACTTGGTTGAACTCTTGCAATGCATTTCCCAAACTAAGATGTTCGGATTTTTCAGCCTCATGAGAGACACTGTCATCATCGACATCTTCATTCTCGAGACCAAGAATCCATTTTTTGAAATACTTCATGATGCCCGGTTTGCGATGCCAATTCACCTGATGAAACAGGAATGAGATATTTATTTGTTAGAAGTGTGAATTATACGTAAGTATTGACACGGTTACGTGTAAAAATACGCACAGCCGTGCTTCCTGCATCACCGACCACACTTGGTTTGTCCTCAGTTCCTTTGCCTTTCCCTTCATCTATGTTGATCTTCTGATCACTCGTCGATTCCATCACTTCCTCCACGGAAACATCCTCGTGGTTGAAATAATTGGTGCCATCACGAATACCATGAATGCCTGGGAGTACCTACTGAATGTAAAAAAGGAGGTCAAGCAAAGAAGAGTATGGGTTGACAGTTCTTTCAACATCACAATAGGTTTTAGATTTCGTACATGTTGAATGGCCCCCTCATCATCTCCTTCGTCCCCTCCATTCGTCACAGACTTAGGGGTTATAACCCGACGAGTTGTATCGTTTTGGTTGAGTTGCGGGTCAGAATAAGAGTAGAATGTGCAAAATATTATGCCCAATATGCAACCAAACTCACATCCTTTGCTTGTCCAATAAAATAAAAATTCGATTCCTTTTGTGAATCAGGGCCCTAAGACAAAAAAGTGCACAATAAATGTTAGCTGTTAGCAACGTATCATTAGTTCCATGTAATTGATGAGAATAATAACTCACGTTGCTTCTGTTTGATTGGTCAGTAGTTGCCCATCCATCCTGGGCAGCGAGAGGGTCAGCAGCAGCAGCAGCACCCATTCCTGGAGCAAACGCATTATTCGGATTTGGGACGCCATACCAGTCTTGCTTAGAAAGCGCCGCCAAAATGGCAGCTGAACGAGTTAATTTCATGATTCACGATTGTATGATTCAATAATCATTGGTACTAGTAGTCGTGGGTAGAATTAAATGTGTTTTTCGTTGGTGCAACAGACAGCAGGTGAAACATTCATTATTTTTTTTTGAGGTTGGGACATTCGTGGGGAGCATGCTGGAGCCTGCTGGAGCATGGCCAAATAAATAATGTGATGCCATCATCATGGCGTTGTACCATGCATACCTTAAGCCATAAGGTAGGGAACACCATGCATACATTGTATGTACAATAATACTCTATCTAAGTATGGTACTTATTAGCGGGTATTAGTACATTATTACTCACATGAAATTAATACTGTACGTTTGACTTCAAAAGCAACTCTAGTAGATGGGGGGCCTTATATCT
>JALLOT010001874.1:0-13903 GCA_036939595.1 Thalassiosira livingstoniorum | reverse complement strand
TTGTGCTAAAGATGGAGTGGGAGTAAAATCTCATCTTCGCAATTTCTTCTAACCTCGCAACTATTGAAATCCATCTTAGACCGCGTCTTACATCATAGTCCACGCACATATGTACGAACGGACAGAAAGCTTTCTATTCTGGCCAGTTAGTAGTTCTGAGTTCCGACTCCTGACTCCTGACGCTCCTGACCCTTTCTGGAACAAACGTGATTGGAAGTGAATTCACGAAAAAAATGTTTTGCCAACTAAATGCTACAACACATAATTACTCTGTTAGTTGCACCTTGCACCAAAAGACTTAAAAGTGTGATGTCAATAATGTTTTTACATTGGCAGGTAAGTGGTTGTGATAATACGTGAATGCTGAATACCTTAACTAGAACAAATAAGCAATATCTGGTGAAAACAAAACTTGCAAAAAAATAAACAAAGTAAAAACAAAAACATGAGAATATCATTATTTACAATGAATAAATTGCTTCTGTTGCCAGTTCTAGGCAGATTTTTTGACAGATTTTTTATCTGTCAAAATTCTGCCAATAAATCTGCCAAAAAATTTGCCAAAAAATTTGTCATGTGCAAAAAAATCTTCCACTTGCATTAAGACCTGCCTGGGTGGGATGCATGCTTGATCTACCTGGCTGCTACAATACTACCTTCAATATCATCCTTTCTACCATATTCTATGTACTTTGGGCCTTTAGGGGATTGGGTATCTATCGGTATGGTACTGCTTGAAATGAGATGTACTTGCCCATGGCTTCCAACACTGATTTGGAAGGCCATGGCAGCAGCATCAACCTATCCAACCACAAAGAGTCTTCCACTGACCACCCTGGATTAGGTACCACAACTTCTGCTACCAGAAACAGGCTGCAAAGGAATATCAAGGCATTGTAAGTGGTAATTTCCAAAAGGCAGACTTGCAATGTTGACACCACTGCCAGTGCTGACACCATGATTGATGGCGTATGGTGTTAAATTACCAGCCTGCCTGATGGGTATTCCCTACACTCCTTAAATTATTTAGGGGGTGGCTCAAATCTTGTGCTGGCTGAGCACAGGATCAAAAGCCGCTTGCAGTCCAACATGTCAACTTCACGTTGACTGCACAAATTAGACAAGCTGAGTGAGATTGATGATGACCATGGCATTGTTGCCTTGCTGTTAATGATGGCATTTGGCAGTACTAACTACTAAACTAAAACCTAGAACATTCTTATCATTAGGTGATAAAAAATACATACTTTAACTATTTTCAACAACATTCTAGCAAAGAATGTTAGATGCAATGGCCAAGATCACAGGACCACAGGCAATCTTCTAAGTTCAGGCAGCTAAACTTAATTGCAAGTGTCTTTTTAAATAGTTTCAAAAGCAGAACATGATGGCATGGGTGTATGTATTATGGCCATTGTGTATAAAAAGCTAATGACTGTGATGCACATTTTCAACTGCTGGCAATTGGCTAAACTGGATGTGGTTAACAGTTAATTTTATTTTTTTAAGAGTTATGTTATGTTTAGTAAGTGTGGTATTGTAGATAGTAGGGGTTCAGCGCATAATAATAGGGATGAAAAAGCATTTTTTATGCTGCTGCTTATGCCATACTGCCATTTTCTTACTGGCCATTTGTGTCTAAGTTACAACATGCTGATTTTCATGCCAGAGCATGCTTCCCACATGCAAGAAGCCATCATGAATGCCAGCATAATCAGCATGGACACTGGCAGGCAGGCAACATGTATGCTGCATGTAACCAGTATGGATACTAGCACAACCAGTTTATATATCATGCAATAGTAGCTTGATTGTGAGTTCATTTTCAATTATCTGTTATTTCCAGTTTTGCATGGTAAAGACACTACACATTTTTTTCAATTTTTGTTATTGAAAAAGAATTGATCAAGACTTTTCAACTGCCAATGGGTACTTGCTGTAGGTAGCAGTTACTCAATCAAGAATCCACAAGTTCTGTTCCATGCAGTAGTAGCTTGACTATGTTTTAATTTTTCAATTTTCAATTTTTAGTGTTGAATGGTCAAAACACTAAGTATTTTGAAGTTTTTGACATGAAAAAATATCACAGGCTTTTTAATTGCACATGGATACTAATTGTTGCAACAACTCAAGCAAAAAATCAAAAATATGTATCATGCAGTGGTATCTTGCTCCCTGACCTTATCTGTAATTTTTATTTTTTTAAGCTTTTCATTGTAAAAACACTAGGCAACTTTTTTAGTTTTTGTGATGTAAAAATATATGAACAAGGCTTTAAATTGTTCATGGTTACTGACTGCTGCAGCAACTCAAACAAGAATTGACAAATTACATTTCATGCAATGTAGCTAAAATACCTTTTGAATTTTTCAATTTAGTATTTTTTTGCAGTCCTAAAGAAACTTGATGATTCTTTACAATTATTTGTTTGTAAAAATTACTGGTGACTGCTATCAATGCCAAGGTAGGAGCATACATTTTTATGAAGCAAATATTTTCAATTGTTCTACACAAAAGAATTAGTATCAAATGCTCTCAACTGAATTTGATGCAAAATACGATTTTGTTCATTTTTTAATTGAAAAAGCATTGATACAGGTTTTATAACTGCCCATGGGTACAAAATCTAGCAGTAACACAAGCAAAAATCAACAAAATTTATTTCATGTAGCAGGTAGTAGCTTGACCTTTTTTTTTCTGGTTTTGACATGCAAAAAATGACTCAGGCTTTTCAATTATCCATAAGTACTAATTATCACAGCAACTAAAGTAAGATTCTACAAATCATGAATCATGCAGTGGCATCTTAATCCTGACCTTCTTTATAGTTTTTATTTTTTTAAAAGATGTTCAGTGTAAAAACACTAGGTAAGGCCTTTTTAGTTTTTTTCATCCAAAAATACTGATCAAGGTTTAAATTGTTCATGGGTGCTAACTGCTTCAGAAACTCAAACAAGAATTTACAAATTACATTCATGACAATAGTATCTTCATTCTGTTTTTTTCATTTTTCATGTTTTAGTTTTTCATGGTAAAAACACTAGGTATTTTTTTCTCAGCTGTTTTTCATTAAAAAATGACTCAGGCTTTTCCATTGCAATAGACACTCACCGCTGCAACAACACCAATAAGAAACCAAGCATTGTATTTCATGCAGTAGTAGATTTATTTTGGATTCTTTTATAATTTTTCAATTTTATACAATTGCATGGTAAAAAATCTGGGTAATTTTTCTCACTTTTCACCATGAGAAAAAAATACCGACCAAGGATTTCATTTTTTCATGAGTACTAATTGCTGCAGCAACTTGTCCAAAAATCCACAAATTATATGTCATGCAATAGTAGCTTGATCATGGATTTATTTTTAATTCTTTATTTCTTTTAGTTTTTGGAGATCAGAACACTAGGTATTTTTTTTAATTGTCATACATAAAAATATGTTGACTGAGGTTTTCAATTGCACACATAGCTACTGCCTATTCCATCATCTGAAGTAAGAATTGATAAATCATGAAATAGTAGCTTGATTTTAGGTTTATTATTGATTGTACATTATTTTCAGTTTTGCTTGGTACAAAAGCCCTAAGTTTTTTCTGTTTGTGTTATGCAAAAATATTAATCCATGATTTTGAATATCACTATGGGTACTATCTGTAGCATTAACTCAAGCAAGAGTTTACAAAATTTATACCCTTCAGTAGTAGCCTGATTCTGGATTTATTTTAATTTTGTATTTTCAGCTTTGAGCAATCACAAATACTATGTATTTTTTCAGTTTTTCACATGCAAAACAAAACTCATCCAAGATTTTTAATTTGTCCATGGATGATAAATGTTGAAGCAACTCAAGCAACAACTTACAAATTATATTTCTTTTAGTAGTAGTTTGATTCTGGCTTTGTCATTTAGTATTTTTTATTTTTGCATGTTAATAAACTAGGCATATAATCAGTTTTTAATTAAAAAGTAACCATGATTTAAATTGACATATGTAATAAATGCTGCAGCAACTCAAGCAAGAATCCACAAATTATATACCATGCATTAGTAGCTTAATTCTGATTTTAATTTTAATTTTCAATTTGTTTTGCATTTAAAAAACTAGGTAATTTTGTTCAGCACCATAAAAAATAATCCTGTCCCAGACTTTTATTTGCCATGGATACTGGTTGCTGTAACAACTCAAGCAAGAAACCATGAATTATATGTCATGCAGTAGTAGCTTAATTATGGCATTGTTTTTTATTTTGATCATTCAGCTTTTCATGGTAAGCATCCAAGGCATTTTGTTTTAGTGCTTTCAAGCAAAAAATATTTTTCCAGGCTTTTCAATTGCCATGATTACTAAGTTCTACAGAAAATCAAGCAAGAATATACACAAAATACAAATCATGATTTTTTTATCTAAATCCTAGATTTTTTATTTGTATTTTTCAGTTTTGCATGGTAAAAACACTAGGTAATATGCTTTCTGTTAATCCAATACAAAAATATTTACCCAGGCTTTCTATTTTCCATGGGCACTAATTGTTGAAACAACCAAAGCAAGAATCTACAAATCATGTTTCATGTAGTAGTATATTGGTTCAGGAATTATTTCTAATTTTTGATTTTGTACTTTTTCAGTTTTTATGGTAATGACACTAGGTATTTTTTTCTGCTTTTGGCATATAAAAATTATTGACCCAGGCTTTTTATGATCTTTGGGTACTGACTATAGCAGTAGCTGATGCAAGATTTAACAAATTTGAAAAAAATCAATTTATAGAATAATGACTAGTTAATTTTCTTTCTTAAAAAGCATCAAACCCTGAATTGGTTTGACTTTATTGGAATTGTGGACAGGCCCAGTGATGATTTCAATTTTACTTTTCATTTTTTATTTACAATCATTACCACCAATACTGTGGAATCATATTTCCACATCACTTCAATGACTAAGTAGCCATAGTTCTGTTGACACAAATCATTTTCAATAAGTAGTAGATGGGTAAAATGATAGAATTGTGAGTAATGGGCATTGACTTGGCAATGGGGTTAATTGGTGAGTAGGTGATCTGTAGGTGGTAAAATAATTGCTAGCTCATCAGTAATCAAACACTGATTTCAGTATTATCAGCAAAAAATCAGTGTCTAAGGCATTCAGAGTGACTCATGGTGCACATGCATATTGTGTGGCAGATTTTTCCCTCATGTGGCAGATTTTTTGTCAGATTTTTTCTCTGCAAAGTGAGCGTGACAGATTTTTTCTGTTCATGGCAATTTTTTTGGCAGATTTTTCCCATGCATGGCAGATTCTTTGTCAGATTTTTTGCCAGAGAAAACAATCTGCCAAAAATCTTCCAAAATCTGCCAAATAATCTGCCACAAATTTCTTTGTTCAAAAAAATTAAAACTCACTAATCTTCCTATTGATTCTTTAATAATTTTATTGAACCGGCTGATGCTGCTTGAGAGTTCTGGAGATAAGTAGGTACAATTAACTTGTTTTGTATGGTGTTGCCAGAACTGTACACACTATGGACTGTGTTGCCAAACCTGGGCACACCACACAAAACTTGTTCAGATGAAGACCTTCTTGTCACTTTCAGGTCTTGAAACTAGGCTCAATTGATTCAGCATGAAATTTCCTGTAACAATACTCTATCGCGATATTTCTTTGGGCCATATTAGAAGTGCTAGCAGCACCATCCCCAAATTACTACAACTTCTGCTGTCACTGCCATTCCCATGATAACTCCATGCCATGGTCAACTGCCCGCCAACCGCCCACTGGCAGGCAACTGAAAAAAATTGATACTGCTAGAATGTCTTGTTTAAGTCACAAGATTTGACATTTTCTAATGTATGGTGTTGACATCAGTGTCAACACCATACCTTTCTCTTACATGGAGTATTGAAGTTAGTGTTTTTTAAACAAGAATTTTTTGTTGGGGATTTTTCAAGCAAAACAATATTTTTAGAGCGCCATGACAACCCGCCACCATTTTATTAGACAAAATTACTAGATAACATCATCATGGCAGAACTGTTGTGATCAAAGCCATCATTTCCTATTTGTTAGATTGCTTCAAACTGCAGCTAGTTTAACACCCCTCCAAGCTGCAGTTTGAAGAAATCCCACATAGGAAAGGTAGATAATAAACACTATGTTCCTTGTGCCAGCATCTGCCATAATTTTTGATTTTGCTCACCATCAACATCATCATCAGTTCCACTGTCAAAATGGTGTGGAATGAGGTGAAACAATGGCATTGCCATCATTAACCCCCCTCCCCTGGGCAATAACACCACAAATGTGTCGCTGTGCTTTGTGATGGCTTTACATTGCTGTCATCAATAGCCCCCCAATGGTAAGTCCATGGCTGCCCAGTTGTTGATTGTTGATTTGTTTGGTGCAATGTATCTTGTCTCATGATGTTGCCATTCTCGTTTGTAACCCCCTCATCAGCACAGCAATTATCATGTTGACGGCAACGAGACAAGGTAGACAACAGTGGTGTCAAGGCAGTGACGGTGCTTCCACTTTGTGGCGACTGCCAGGAAGGATGTCCCCCAGGATCATTGGTGGAAAAGTCCTGCCAACCTGTTGAAATACTAGAACATTTTTGACCCAAAGAATCACATCAGGCATTGGCAAACTTAGGACAGCAATTGCCATCTTTTGAGCCCACCCATCTGTATTTGTGACTTCTCAAGTTGATTGTTGTGTGATAACCAGCTGAATTTTGTTTGAATTTGTGCAAATGGATTGTTACAATCAATTCCATTGGGTATAATATGTCATAATACAATGATGTGGTACATGTGACCTTTGGTGGGTTGCACGACAACAGCACCAAAAAGATAGCATCAATATTGTTGCTTTTTTATTCTTCCTTTTCTGTGGATGATGTATTCACATATTATTGGAGTATATTGCTTGAACAGATGGCAATGAGACAAATCTTTTTGTTTGTCAGTAAAGAACTCAAGTTTTATTTCTCACTTGTTGCAGACTGTTGCTTTTATTGAGTTGGAGGTTAAGGTAAGAATGAAAGAGTTTATGTTGTTTATGCTGTTACATTTGATCAGTTGTAGAGTGAATTTTCAAACATTTAACTGGTGAAAATTTTCCCTATCTCCTCTGAATGCTTCATTAGGATTGTTTTCTTGGCATCTGTAGCATTTTACTCCAAACTTAGTAGTATTAGTTGAGAGTGAAAGAAACACTGCTTTGCTTCTTTTTGTTGTACCCATCATTCATTGTAACTATGCACTTAAGAAGACATGTAAGTTTTGAGATTTGTTTTTCTACTTTAAATGCAGCTTTCAAAATAAGAATCTGTCTCACTTTTGTACTCAACCATGTCAATGTGATCAAAAATATCCTGCAGCAGCCTCCTCCTCAATAATATCAAGGAGTGACAATGAGGGGAATTTATCAGTGTTAAGTTCTGTCTCTGTCCAGTTTTCCATGGGAGTGTCTACTGTTGCCCTAAAATTTGGAGAAGTTCCGTAGACTCCCTGGTTGGTTGCTTCAACCTGTTTCCTGCGTCTGCACCCTTTTACAAGATTGTTGCTTCCATTACTGCTTAGAATGAGTTGATAAACTTTCCGCAGCCTTTCGAACACATTTTTGAAGGTCTGCTTGCTTGCCACTTCTTCCTACACTCTTGTTACTGTGGCATGAAGTGCCTCCTTATCTCCATATTTTAACCTATGGTACTTTGCAACTGCACTTTGGAGGCTAATCCAAATACCAAGGTCTAGCACATTAGTTCAGGTGAGTTGCTAGGTGGACAAGAATTATGTTGTGGGTATCCTTCATCATGTTTGTGTATGAGTCCACTGTTTCCTTTGTTCCATGACCTCCTGCGCTTTCCAAAACCACATAAATGGATGTAGAATGTGATACATATGATAGCTACTCCTGATTTTTTGGCCTACTGCTGGCATAATCTGCAGTATGTAATCTAAATTGCATGTGATGTCCTCTGTAATTTCATCATCTTTCTTGTATCTGACTCCTAGATATAGATCAATTAAAGTAATGTTATCTCTTTCACCATTGTTACCGCAGATCTTGTGTCCCAACACTGTGTCTGTAGCTTTAAAACTTTTGTTAGTTGTAGTCTTTGCTTTGCCAGCACTTACATTAGTATAATGTAGTTTAAGCCTTTCCTTTTCTGTCACAAACTTATCCAGATAGTAAGCTTCAGAAACAAAATCTGTCAACTCTTTGACCATCATCCCATCTTTGTGGAATCTCCTCCATGATCCACACTTGATCTCCTCGTTCACATGGGCATCCACAGAGAATATTTGATGTTTTGTTCTTGACTGTAGTACCTTTTTTCTACTAACCCATTCAAGTGCAATTCTGCCACTGAAGCCATGTGCATTGTTGATCCGCCCTACTACTCCCAAGTACATGACTTTATCGGGAACCTACAGGATCTACATTTAGGTCTCGCAACTTTATCAACTCCAACACTTTCATATTCACCCCTAGTAAATAAAGAGTGATGTTCAAATTGTAACATTTGTTCAGCACAAGTGAAATTATTTACCTGTGAGCATACCATTGCTATGGGCTTATGAGTTGCACTACTATTGAATACAAACACAAATTCACTTCCCTTAATGTTGTGTCTGTATGCACAAGCGCAACCCCCCCTTTGTCACCAGACACACTACCCGCAAACGTTGAATGTTCCGCCCTTTCTGTTTCTGTCTTATGTCATCTTGATAATTGTCTGTCTTATGTGTTTCAGTCACATGCACAATTTGTTTTAACATGCAAACAAAAAAATTTGATATAGTCATTCTAATTTTGTTGTTAGTGTGGTACAGATTCCGCCAATTAGACATTTAAGTGCAAAGCTTGTGTGAAATGAACTCCATAATTTTTGTCATGTTGATCCCATCTGTAAATCCAAGCCCAACTCTTAAGTTTATTTCTGGTTACATGTGTGAATACTTCTGGCCCTGCTCCAGAACATCGCTTCTTACCATGTTGCAATTCCGGAGAACAAGCTTTACAGATCATGCAGGGCACATCCAAGATTCTTTTACAAAAGCACCATAAGAATGAGTGTCCTGCTTGACAAGTTTAAGCTCACATTTGCATTTGGCTGCATGCCAAGAACTTTTGTGAATGAATTCTTCCATTCATGCAAATTTCATAAGAAGAAAACCACCATTAGGTTTCATGTCAGGTGCACAAAAAAGGTGTTGCTTGTACCTCTTTCTTTTGGCTAGTCTGGGGTCTCATTGGCTTGTTCATTGAAAATAAAAGAGCAGTTGCATCGAACGCCAAACATGAATAATGGAACATTTAGGACTTCAAAAACATAGGAAATACTTACTATTCTCTGTTGGTTTATTTTCTTTTTGATTCTTTTCAAATTCCAAAATTTTCTTTTCATAATCTGCTAGCTCACGGTTAATTACTTCCAAATGAAATTGAGAGGCTTGGTTTTGCTGGAAATATCTTTTTGCAGGGTTGATATCAAGGCAATTTTCCTTTTTGCATGATTTCCACCGCTGATCCTTTGGCAGACAACAGTTATCACCAAATACCTGAGGACAGAAATAGGAAGTTCTGCTATATTTTATCTTTGCAAAAAGTTTCTCTCCTCTATTGAATTATTGAAGAGCCATCTTGACAAACTCAGGTGTCAGTGATTGAAATATGCCACAATGAACAAGATGATCTCTCATCTCAGAAATAGATGTCCAGAAGACTCCATTTTTGGCTTGAATGTAACTATTTATGGTCAAGATGAGTTTCAGACCATCATTTTCAAGGGAGGGCAGCTCAATAGTGTTGTTTGAGGCTTGCAACCCATCAGTCTTCTTGTTTGTAGGATTGAACATTATATTGACAGCATGGAAATTGTGATTTTTATTAATGTCAAAGATGGAGTGTTGTGACAAATTATCAAAGCGGTGATGTCAAGAGAGAACAGACTTTCATTTAATAATGAATATTGATGATGATAATGGTTGCATTAGCATTTGTAGGGGTTGTAGGTTGATGCAATATTGACATCAAAATGTTGGGATGGTAGCTTTAGTGCAAAAATATGAATGCAAGTGCTATTACAAAAGTATCTTGTTAATAAAGCTGGGACAAGGTGATGATGTCATCTAAGGACAGTTTTAGATTGACTGTGTGATGTATATGGAGGGGGGTCAGTGGCTTAGGGTGGGATGGTCTCTGTTGTCTCCTATCTTTTGTAATACTGTTTGCAGCAGATTTGCTAGCTTTGGCCATGGTTATTGGCACTTTTTATGATTTTATGATACTTCATGACTGCCAAAAGATTTACTGTTGACTGGATTCTACACAAATTTCTACAAAAGGAACTCTAAAAAATCAAGTAACACCATTGCCTTAAGTACTATGCGCAAGGCACTAGTGAAAAAATCATGGTTTGGTTTTTCATGGTATAGTACCAGGAATAGCACAAATGACATTTTACAACATGGACAGATTATGCGGGTTCTAAAAAAATCAACCAAATTAATTTTTATTTCCACCACGGCTGGAATCTTAGGATTTTTAATTATTTAAAAAAGTTGGACTTGATAGGAGGGAAAGCAATATTATGTCACCTTGTTGAGTAAGAGTACACCATGCTCAGATAGTACCACTTTCCCTCCTAACATGCCCCAATCATGAGATATTGAAATTAGGCTGCAACACTAAAATAAGTACTCTAACATAGAGCTTTATTGAATATTTTTGTTTTTATGTCTTTTAGAAAGATATTAAAAAACATTTGATGTCAGAATAAAAAACCTTCCTTTATTTTCTATTGGTCCAAAAATATGTTCATTATGATGACCATGATTAAAGATGTTGAAAAATAAACAAACAGCACCAATTGCTAGCCATTGCCATGGTGCCTGAACAAGCAAAAATGAACCAAAAAAAAGAAAAGAAAAGAATAGCTGCATAAAGGTCTTGGAATAAATGTACCTGGACTTACCATGGTATGCATCAGCATTTGATCACAAATTGGATTTGAACAGGTTTAAAATTTGCAACTGTGAAGAATGGTTGACATTGTCAGTGGGTGTGTTGTGCTTGGGGGAGCAGTGTTTGGGCTTAATAGTTGCTATGTGCATTGCGCAACTGAGGTGTTCTTCTGTGCAATGCACTGGTTATGCACATGGTTCATCTAACTGCTAGCTTGAACATTAGTCCCCCACAAACAAACTGAGTGAAAAATTGTTTCAATTAAATCAATGTTGATGAGGTGGTTACTCTCAAAAAAGACATCCATAATGTTCAAAAGTGGGGATGGACTGACACTCAAAAAGAGAAAAAGAGCTGAAACGTGGAACCTTCAAAAGGTCAAAAAAGCTAATAAAATTTACTAGTGCTTTTTCATAAAATCCCTCCTACCAAGACCTTGCTTCTCCCTCAGCTCTTGCTCCATCCCAGCGCTTGGAGCGCCCTTCCAGTGACCCTTCCAGTTCCATGCCCCTTTCCATACCCCATTGTTCCTCTATCCTCTCTTCCTGGTGGTCTACCAACACTTCTTCTTGTCATATTAGGGACAGCCGTGATGTAATTTTGTAGTGTTCAGCTGTGTCAATCCAGTCTCCATATATCATTCAGCCTTGTTTATTCAATCTTGTTGGGTCTAAAAAAAACACAAAGAAAACCCTGTGGAACATTATTTTAGCCAGGAATTGAACCCAACAGTTCAATCTCAAACCAGTTCAATTGATGGAATCAAATTCAACAGTTCACTCTCAAACTAGTTCCATTGAGAGATAGGTTTGATTTCAAGAGCAAAATAGAATAGATGAGAAAAATAGAGAAGAATGGAGGAAAAATGTAAGAAAATGAAGTAAAATAGAACCCCATAGAGCACTACAGAGCATAGTGGAAAAATGGTTGGTGGAACTGTGCCGAAACCAACAGAAAAATGGCAGAACAGCAGAAACAGTGGAACATTGCAGAGTACGGTGGAAGAAAATCCATGAGGTGGAAAAATTTTCCATCTGAGCAATCATATTATTTTAGAGAATTATATATTGTTTTATTGAAAAAAGAAGAAACTCTTGCAATGACTAATATTTCTTTTTAGGCAACAAGAAAATCTGCAATTGGAGATACAAAAATTTGCTGAGAATTGTTACCAAATTGCCAAATTTCAATAATTCCAAGTATGTTCCAGAGGCATTGTTTGCATTCAAATCCTTTCTTTTCCAGTTCTTTACTTTGTTTTTTAGAGAAGCAAGCAGTGGAAATCAAATGGAACATACTGAGAATTATTGAAATTTGAAATTTTGGCAATTCTTGGAAAATTTTGCATTTCTGATTGCAGATTTTTTCATCACCCAAAAAAATATACATTCAAGAAATAATGATTTGATATCACAAGAGTTACTTATTTTCCCAATTGAAACAAGATATAATTCTCAAAATCAACACTATTGCTTAAATGGTGGAAGCTTTTCTGTTGTTTTGATTTTCCACTATGTCTCTCATTTTTCTACCATGTTCTACCGTGTTCAGACATGCTCCTTCATTTTCCATTTTTTTTCTTGATTTTCCTTGATTTTCCTCTATTCATAGCACACCTGGTATGTACTTAAGTATATAGCTATGTACAAGTAGTAATAGGAGCACTTGTATCATGTCATTACCATTGTATACTTTCTACTTATAACTAAGGTACATAACTTGACCTACTACAAGGAAAACAATTCTATACCAAAAAAATGATATCAACCAAAACAAGTCATTTTTTTGCTAAGTTTCTACTTATTTTGATAAAAAAATCTTTAAAAAAATTAAAAAATGTTACATTCCTCTTGTATGAAAAACAATATAATTATTTTCAGTTTTTTGAAATTTTCATTTTTGCAGTAATTTTTGTAATGATGTTATAGTTTATAATGAAATATTTTTTTCATTTTTATGAAATTTATTTTATTTCAACATGAGTTTTTATAGTGGAAATTTGCTTGAAAATTAAATTAGAAAAAAAGAATGTAGGAGAGCAGAATGGAGAAACATTACGGAACATGGTGGAACATAGCCAAAAATGGAGGAAAGTGGCTAAAAAATAAAATGGTGGAAAATCTTCTGTCAAGTAATAAATCATGTTTTGTAAATATTTCTATTAGGGAAATGAAATAATCTGCAATTGGAAATGCAAAATTTTTCCAAGGATTGCCAATTCACCAGATTTCAACAATTCTCAGTATATTCCTGCTGACTGGGCTGTCTTGGAACTATCTAAGAGGTATGGTACAGTAAAATTTTGTTATTACTACTTAGTATCTTGCATATTGAATACTTCCTATTGACACACTCCTATGTACTATTCCTACCATACTTCTTTGTTTATTAATGTTATGAATACCTCCTGCATTAAAATACAGTGGTTGTAATTTGGTTGGCCAAAAAAAATGCTTCCCAAACTTGTTTACAAATTTGATCCAACCAAGCAAAGCACTCTTTTGTGATTGTAAGCTTAGCTTTTTGTTTGGATTGGATTGGATGTGAAAGACAGATGATATGGCTTCCACTGGTATGATGGTGAGCATTGTTTCTCATCAGTATCCAAAAAAACTGGTAATGCATTAGTTACAATGAGATTGTACAGATGGGAACATCTGCACTAATGACGACACTTGTAAGAGTTGGAAAGTGAAAAAATTGTCGAAAGAAACCCAATGAAAATTGAAGAAAAATGTTAGCAGTTCTTGGGCTATAAGGGTTTTTCATAAATTTCACAGAGAATACTGTTACGGATAAGAAGTAGTACAAATCTGTGAAAATTAATAAAGTGAAAACTAAATCATGTTTTAAGTACAAAAATTGTACCTCCTTTTCCTGTTTGGCTGTAAAAATAAGTAATACATCATAAGAAACAAAAACATGTTATGCA
>JALLOT010001873.1:0-13913 GCA_036939595.1 Thalassiosira livingstoniorum | reverse complement strand
AAATCAAGTTCCCCATACACAATCCAACCACTTGACTGCCTTTCACACAACTGCTGGTAGATTGTAGAGCAACAACAAACGAACAACATCACACAGCGCTTTGATTGCATCAACGTAAAAACCACTCTCTCTTACACACTGCATAAAAAATAATTTAACATAACATCATTGAAACCTTGAAACCATTCAACATCGGATACAAATAACGAGCAACACGAAACGAAAACGGAAGCCAAACGCTTGCGAACTGGACGATAGGCAACGAGAGTGACACAAGTTGACCATAAGCTTGCCACTTGCCACCATAAGCTCACCATAAGTTGGTATTTACACATCACACTTCTCAAGTCAAATAGGAATAATACACTGGATCTCTTTTTTATTGCACCTAAAATACCTCAACAATGAGTGACAAAACTAACACCACTGCATCGACCCTCTTGAAAGTGGTGAAATCCCACACAGCGGGGGATGTCATGGATTACAACGCCGAACGCCGGGTTCGCGAACTCACCAAAAGCCTCAGCCGCAAATCAATGCAGGCAACCAAAGACCGGCCAGCTGTCATAGTTATCGACTCCAAACTGACCCCGCTCGAAGCTGCGACAATTCTCTGGGAAAACAATATCATGGGGGCTCCCGTTTACGATGAGAAAACTAAAACGTATGTGGGCATGTTCGACGTGCGCGACATTCTTTCTTGCGTTACCGCTGCACATAGGGAATTTCTTGCAATGGGGGGAAATCACAACAAACCAGGCTCGGACACTTGCCTTCCGCATGAGATGGAAGCACACCATAAAACACAAAGTGAGCTCATGGCTAAAGCCTTGCAACATATTAAGATTAGTAGCCATTCTCCGGGGGCTATCACTGTATCCTACCTTGCAGCTCGGAATCCCATGGTGAGTACTTTGTTGTGTGATTTGTGTTTATCATGGACCCAACAAAAATTAATTTTGGGGAGACTTGTTGTGTTTGTTGTTCAATGACACACTTAGGTTCCCTTTCATGGCAAAGATGCGAATCTTTTGGACATTTGTAAAATTTTGGCAGATCGCCACAAACACCGTGTTCCAATTACAGAGGACTCATCGGGATCCCCAGTTTGCACAGGAATAATTTCTCAGTCGGGTCTCATTGGCTTCATTGCTAGTAAATGTCCACCTGGTACTCTGGACGAGAAAATGTTAGATGCAGGCATCCCCTTTCGAAAGGATGTGGTGAAAGTTGTAGACACAGTGACTGCTGCTGACGCATTTGAGCTCTTGGATTCGAAGAGACTGAGTGGTATTGCAGTGGTGGATGAGGACGGCAAGCTAATTGGAAATACATCAGCACGTGACATCAAAAATGCTGTCATGGATGCTGGTAGAACTGGCATGGATATGGATATTTTGTCATATTTGGCTCAGGTTCGTCAAAGCCAGGTAAGTGCATTCGTTTTTGAAGAGTTTTTATTTCATCAGTGTGCTTGTTTGGATTTTGAGCTACTCCAATTTTTGCATTGCTAATATCTTCATTTTGTTTCAATTTTGATTTGTTTACCCGTCCCTCGTTTATGTTGTTTCCCTTTTCCTCATTTTATAAAACATATGAACACTAAATGGCTCTTACACCAACATACTGATATCAAATTCTCAACAATTCAAAGGTGGTAAAAGATGACAAATACCCATCATGTCATGTCCATGAAGATGCAACTATTGGGCATGTTGTCAATTTGTTGGCTAAGACGGGATACCATCGAGTGTTTGTTGTAGATAAAGATGTGAAACCAATCGGTGTAGTTTCATTTGCAGATATGATCAAGTTTATGATGGAGAAGGGTTCTACTGAGTAGGATGGATGGGTCCTTTTGATGGTTTTTGTAAATCATTTTCAAGTTGATGTTCCTAGTGCCGAGTAAACATTGAATTTGGATGTTTTTTTTTCATTTTTAAGGAGGTTTCATTTCGTAATTTAAGTCTATCAACAACTGATTTTGTTGCTTGGTATTCTATCGCAGTGGTAACTTTCTAAGCACAAAAATCAGATTTTTTCGGCAGAAAGCCATTAGTATCTTAATAACTTTTTTCTCGTGTTTATGCAATCCACAATTGGAATAAATTATTTGGCTCCGAGCTTGAAACTTTAATGTGATTCAATTTTTAGTATTTTTAGACAAATGGCACCAACGTTTGGTTATGCAATGCTGTGATTAGAATTAATTGAAATATTGCATGTGCATGTTTTGGGTCTACTTGGCACTCAACAATTACACTTCCAACCACCTGCTCACTTATCTTATTTTCTCAGCAATTGCGTTGTTGGCTACTCTAAAAAGGACTTCTGTGAAATTCTTAGTGACTTTGAGGCACAAAGATTTCTTGTTTGTCATTGCACCTGTATCACATGTTTACTTTACTTACCAAAAAAAGCAAAAACTGTACAAAAGCAAAAATCATGTGCAATGTACAATACTGAATAATATGGCTTGTAACTGAAAATGCAATTCCTCAATAGCAACAAACAATCTCCTCTTTTGTGCTCTTTTCACCGTGGACTGTTTTCACTTTGTTACAAGAGACACATGGTTAGGGTTGTTTAGCTCATTCACTTTGGCATGGGAGGATTTTGGATGTCACTTTGTAAAGTTGAAAGCTTGGGCCAATGGCAAAATTGAATCTCTGACCATAGCGGGACAAAGGACATAGAAATTAATCTCCAAACCTCAAAGAACTTTTTCAACTCTGGACCACAAACAAAAAATGATGGCTGGAAACTGAGAACTGAGATCAACCACATACCTCACTACAACCATGCTTCTAAGACCTACACTTAACAACGTTGAATGGATGTTAGTATTTGTCATTGGTCTACTTGTAAGTAATAGATTGCGTCATGGAACACATACAATATATAAAGCAGAAATTTTTGATTACATTTAGTTGGTCTACATAATAAGACAATCCACTCAAGGGATGTCCTAAATTGCTCTTATTGGAGCAAGACCCAAAATTTTCATAATATGAGAGAGTCTGTAAGTTAGAAATTCTGACATGTATGACTGACTACCGGCTGAGAACAAGACCACTGACAGGCAGTTGAACATTTGCTGAGTATTACAACTCAGGCATAGAGTAGGGTCAAATGCTCCATTTAATTCAGGCTTTCCTTGATTAATGTAATTGATGAGCCATCATCAGTAACATGTTGACTTGAGCTCTTATACTCAAAAACAACATCACCTCAATCTCACTGCAATCAAGGTCTAATAAATATTTGTGAAAATAGTTGAGTTCATTGTTTTGCTCCTGTTGAAATCATCACAAGAATTTTCCTAATTTTTTAGTCTTGTCTTAACAAGCATAGATATGAATTAGGTAAGATGTTGTTGCGGCAATTCCATAATGGCTCCACACACTGGGTCCAAATCAATTGTAGGACTTTTTGTATCTGTGTTTGGGGATGCAAAACAGATAAAGCATCCAAGGATGACATCCATTCCTGTGATATGCACCTCATCATGAGATGCTGAAGACTGATTGTTTGTTGTGCTTGGACAGCTTGCACAGCTGGTGGAATGTTGGGGTTGGGGAGGTGGTTTGCCATCTAGAAGTATGTACCAAAAAAGATGAATCAGTGCAGGCTGTACCTGGTATTGTAAGTTAAAGGTCTGATCAATTACAGATTGGTGGATGAAGTTAGTTCAAGCTATGATCATATCTTCATGAAGATACTGAAGAAGATGGAAGAAGGACTCATCTGCTGCTCCACAGCATGGGAAGACATCAGTGTGCACCTTATAATGCTGCAAGTTGTGTTGGGCTGGGAGCCAGTGAAACACAACCTAATTCAGACATCATGTGCCCTAGTAAGCCCTAGCCTGATTTGCTCAATAGAGGAGTGCCAGTCAATAGATTCAAATATTTATACTGTTGATCTGTGCTGCTCCATTGTGCACATGTGGATTGTAGAAAAAAGTGTGTGAATCATGTATGGCATTTTTGAATTGGCATTTGATCCAGTGGTTTTCCGATTTGAGCATGGCTATCAAGCCTGGGAGGGTCTGCAAATGAAAGCTGTCATTGGTTAGAGCTACATTTACTGGATGATTTACAAGGTTAAGGGTAATGTGCCAGCTAAATCTAGTCTTGGTCAGGGCATGGAAATTACCCTTTACTGGGGATGAATCAAGAATTTACCTTTCATGTTTACCAAGGCAAATAGCAAATTTACCTTCACCATTTACCATCTATCATATTCTGCAAAAAGATAGAAAAATCCAAAACCATTGATGTACTTCAGCTCCAGGTTGGTTGATGTTATAAATACCAATATTATGATCACAAACAAGTTAAAACAATGTTGTTTGATGAAACATAGGTTATCTCATATGAATAATGCACTTTATATGTTTTTGGTGTTTAGGTTCATTTGCCTCCATTTACCCTCATTTATCATGTTTACCATTTACCCACGTAATTTCAAAAGAAGGGTAATAACTTTTTTACTGGTTTGATTTACCAAGGTAATTCCCAGGTAATTTACTGGGGTAAAGTTAAATGGACCTAGTGAGGGTAAAGATTAAATGGGTCACTAGGTCATTGGTAAATCTATTTGGGACCCAGCCACAGTGTCACATTTGGGATTGAGCTCTTCTTTTCAAGGAAAATCTTTTTAATCTTTGGTCTTATCTTGGTGGACATGAAAATGACGTAAGCAGACAAAGTGATGTAATTGTTGTATTTTCATAATTACATCCACCTCTGGGCCAAGAAGCTCCTCCAGGGAGTAACAATGTCAAGTAAGCTTCTTGAAACTGCTTTCAGAATCACAATATTGGGTGATAGCCAGTGTCTCTTTTTCTATTGTTGAGTTTGATAGAGAGCCTGATACATGCCCTCAAGCTCAAATTGAAATGAGTGCATTTTCCATTTTCCTTCCAGGCTCAACTGACATTGCTATGTGGCAGCAGTGATGTTTCAATCCTTCCAAGATACATGGGACTTTGGAACACCCTTCTTCTGTATTGACCAAGTGTCACTGCCTTAAGCCACCCTGCTTGTTTTAGAATGAAAGTGTGGCCACATGGAGACTATTCATGTGGTGTGGCACTTGATGCATTTAATGTGTAGTTTGTGGTGTGTAAAGGCCTCCTTTTTTGTCACTGAGTGCGGAATGGGATGAGAGTGCATAGGGGGAACTATCTAGTACAATATTTCCTTGATTATAGAACACTTAACTTTGCTAGCCTCACATTGGTAGAGATGATCATCATATTGGACAAGAGGGCCAGAGTAGCAGACATAGACTCTGTAATGTATATGTCTTCTTACCACAAGACATGGTCCCAGATGATGATTCAGTTTGTATGGGATGACTCCTGTATGCTTAGATGCAATGGTGCAAAATACTTGCTGATGTCACTGTTAGAATGCTGTCTGCTGTTCAGGGGGCCTTACACTAACAGGGTTCAGGCTGAATGGACCATTATTGAGAATCGATTCAGCTTGCAATTTTCCCCACAGAAGATATGGGGATATGCTTTCCTTTTTGATCATCCAAGTCAGAAACTGTAATGATATGGAGCCAAATTTGGCATTCATTTGCCAACCTTAGCCTCACCATAGAGGCTTCAGTCGGGCAAGTAAATCCATCCATCAGGGACCAATCATGCTCCCTCTGAAAGCATGATTGCAACAAATCTTTGATCCACAGTTATCCTCTGAGATGTTGATGCCATTGTCTTTTATTATTAATTTACCCATCACTAATCAATGTGCATTCATGATGTGTGATTTTTAAGAAGGGAAATGCTGTCACAAACTTTGACCAATATCTCCTTTTTTGATGATGGCAAAGCTTGGTTAGTGCCTTCAACAACCAAAAACCAAAATCCAAGACAATGTATCTCAATCTTACAGATCTGAAGTAGCTCTTGAGCATACACAACAATAAACCAACAGTTTTCCCTCCAAGTCCTTAATACTCAACACAACCAAGATCTTGTGGACAATCTTCTCCCTTAACCATCTCAAGCACAAACATCATATCACACAAAGCACAACATGCAATGTGGTATTTGTTTCTGAATGGACACGGCTTCCTTGGACAGAACACCCACCCTGGGTATGTCCATCTGTTGAACCAGATGGATATCTTCTTGTTCAGACAAAGGATCCAAGGCATGAAAAAGACAAGATCCATGTTCTTGTTTTAGACCTTGACCATTTACCGTACCTCCCAGAACCTGTCACATTAAACAGGTGGGGCAACATTTGTGAAACAGAGCTCATGGGTGATCTTGTCAAATCATGTCTTTGTCATGTAGTTACTTAGCTTTTACTGATATGGCCACTCCTGTTCATCATATTCTTTTGGATCAAAGAAAACATTCTTTGTCCAGCTAGAGCACATTGACATAAGGATCCATAATCCAATATACCTCAGGAGCTTACCCGAGGAAAGAGAGAACAAACTTAGATCCAAAACAAATCAAAACCACATTACTCATACAACATCCACATGAGTGTAAATGCCAGGATCACTTACCATTACATCACAATCAGCCAGAATGCAGCATTTTTTCTGGCAACAAAACAACTTGTTTAGATTTCTCATGACAATGATGACATTTTTTTTTGTTAAAGAAACACATAACTTCCATCAATATCATACAACCTGCTGTCACAAGGGAATCCAATGTGTTAAAAAGAATCACATTTACCAAGAATTATTAGGGAAAATTTTTTTGGAAGATTTCAAGGAAGAATTTTCCAATCAGGGTCCAGTTGTTGTGAAACCTTGCATTGGTGTCTGTTTGGGTTACTTCCTTCCAAGCATTGAAAACATTCCACCCCCAAGTCTGCCCAGAAAGCAAGAAACTATCATCCTCTGATGGTGTGTCAAGATATCCAAAGTATTTTTTGGGACTGGCTCATTGTAGCTGTCTACTGCAAGGACCTGAGTTTGAACTGAAGCTATCTCTTCCGCCTGATCGGTAGCATGGAAGACCAATTCCTCAATTTCCTCCCTATCTTATTTTTCTGCAATAGAACCATTGTTTGATGCTGTGGCTGATATTTGGTTGGGAATAACACAGATTTTCCCCCCCCCTTGACTTCTGGGAAGTGGGAAGATGAGTTCTTCAGTTCCCTCAGTAGTGATGGAGAAAAATTGCTTTGCAACATAGAACTTTTTATTTGGAAATGTGGTAAAATAATTGCAAAAAATGGCAACATATTTTTTACCTGCTTGCTGATGCCAATCTTGTCTCACAGCTTCCAGATCTGTCACTTGCTGGTTATGCAGTGGTTTGGCTATGACTGCTGTATACTCCTGGGTGACATCTTTTGGATGGATGTACTTGAGTAGATCAGAACCAATGGCACCTTGCCCAAGGCATTTCCTTTGCGAATGATGGTGGTTGGTGCAATTCTTGGGAAAGAAGTTGAAAGATGCTGGCATTTGTTGGCAAGATACTCATAGAAAATGTATGTGGGAACAAGTAATGATTTGAGTTGACTTTTGAACAGAAAGAAAAATTTTGAGAGCTCAAAAATGGAGTTGACAATAGACTGAACAAGAATGAAAGATGAGGAAGTGAGTCAACGGAAAGCCCGCGCATGGAAAACCATCCAGCCAAATCATCTTGCACCTCGGTAGCACATACTAGAGACTGCAGCCTCTCTTGTACAAAATTCAGATTTGAGAAAATGGTGTGGGGTAAGGAGAAATCACTCCCTCTGTAACCTATTGAATGCAATAGTTTCTGTTGAATTGGATATGTTCCTGTTAGTAACCAATAATAAAGCTCCAACAATCTGCTTCATCTACCTAGCCCTTTGATTTTAGTGGGGATGTGGGGAGATGTGGGGCTTTTGCTCTTTACCGTAATAAACGTTGAATAACGGGCCACGGTGAATAACTGGCTTTAATATTTTTTCAGCGAAAACTTTCGCTTAACATCGCCACCACATAAAATTTGCTTTCTTCGAACGGTGAGTAAAAGACTTAATTATTTTGCGATCGTTAAGTGATCGTTTGGCGATGTACATTGGTGGTCAAATACTCAACCTTCACTACGGTAGGTAGGTATATAATTACACGCCCCACGCCACGCACATTCCATGAGGGGGATAATGTGGGGATTCCCCACATAATTACCAGAATCTCCCCACAATAATCTGAAAGATTGTGATTATTATTTCTTCTCTCTAGCTAGGTACCATCTACTTACCTATCTTCTACTTACCTAAGTACTACTACTTATTCTTACCTCTTACTTTACAATTTACAATACCACACTTAACTTCTTACGTAACAATGGCGGCGACCGACCCCCCGGGTCGGTATCACAATCGCAGTACCAGTCCAGACCAACAGAATAATCCTTCATCTCAAGCAGTACATTTGAGCGGAATCACTCTTGAAACTACCAGTGGCAACCTTAAGGTTTCTCGCCGGAAGACATCGAATATTTTTGTCGTTGTAGTAGTGTTGCTGGTATCCTTCACATCGGTTCTTAGGTCACAGACATACATCAGATCTTCATTCTACGATTATTTGGATGGTGCCGCTCAACCAGCACCTAACACCAAAAGAGCATTTGTTTGTGTTACGGGCCTTCTTGAGAGACTGGAACTCAATAATAAAATATCACATCTCTTGACTCCGCTGCTGGAGGAGGGTTACGAACTGGACATTTCATTTATCTTGCAGAATGATACAGATTTTATGAAAGCCGTGAATGATTTCACACAGTCAGTGCAAACCGGATTTTTCCCGCCAGGTAAGGTCTTCAACACTAATAATTTGCCTTTTCGAAGCAGTTTGACTAATTAGCTAGAGTAAATTCCTCTTTCCTGCACAGACAGAGAGCCATACTCTTTCATGCACAACTTCTCTGGTCCCGAGCTTGAATATGGTTGGCCAGAGACAATCCCTTCAGAATGGACCTCACTATACAATGAGACAGAATACAAAACAGCAGAACAAATACTTCGAAAGATTGAAAATGAATATGGGAATCGTTTCGGCAGTGTTGTAAAAGCAAATGTCGAACTTTATGCAAGCATCGGCAGTCCACCAATAAATTTTGAGCAATATCATGCTTTTATGTTCAATGATATTGATTTTCTGAGAAGGGGTCAGTTACGAAGGGATCGCTTCGATAGATTGACATGGCGTCTCACAACTCATATTCGAATGCTTGAGAGTTACCGCCGGTGTGGTAAAAGAATTACGGCTGATGTGGCAAACATTTACGTTCGCGTTGGAGAAGATGCTATCTTAGAAAATATTATCAATGTGAGTCAAATTGAAAAAGCTGTGATGAAAAATGGGTTTTATGGTCCAAATGGAAGGGTAAATAAAGCAATAGCATCAGTGCCTTGTAGTACTTCAAGAGGTCACACAAATGATCAAGTTGATTTCATTTCACAGAAGGCAGCCATCGCATATTTTCGTTTGCCTTATTTTTTGCTTTACTACTCCAATGCCACTGGGATATTCAACGAACAAAGCGTGCATACTGTATCACAGTTTCTTCGGTATTCGTATGAGGCAGCAAATATTGAAGTTTTTGTAAGCTCTCAGTTTGGAAATTGGACCATTCTTCCTTTGTCGCCACAGCTTAATTTTTCAGAATCACATGCAATAAGTGATAATATCGCTTCCTTAATGCAGGACTTCCTACCTCAACATGAACAGTTTGTGAATGATAGAATGAAACATGTCTCAACACAGCCTTCAAACATGACAAAACACGACTATAATCCTCAGTTGGGAAACTCAACACAGAAACGGGCTTTGGTTTGTATTACAGGACAACTAGTTCGGGTAGATCTGGAGAATAAAATCCATACATTAGTTAAGCCAATGCAAAATGCTGGCTATCAGGTTGATGTTGCGTTAGCACTCGCTGTAGGGCCGTCAATTTGGAACAAGTCACCAGGGTCCAACTTCACTATCCCTTTTGAAAATGAAGAGCAAATTTTGAGTTTTTTTGAGTCGCATGATTTGGATGTTATTTCTGATCAAAGCACTTTCGTGCCGAATCCAAACCTACCACTTAATCCAGAATTTGCGGTGAAAAAGTCTCACGATATGAGTAAGTTCCTTCCGACATGAATATTCGAACTCATTGACTCGTTAATCCTGGTATCACTGCAACATTTTTTGTGCTCTAGTTTTCAAAGGACCTAAAAAGCCTTACACTGCTGTTGAACGTATCAAATTGGAGCGGTTGTTGAAGAATGGTGTGTTGGGGAATTCTCTGATGACAGAGGGCTATACCAGATGTTGGAAAGATGTGGAGAAGACTCAAAGGAAGTATGCGCTATTTGTAAGAGCACGCGACGATATTGGTTTCTTGCAACCCTTGGAGGCCAAAACATTTGAATCAGTGGGGCCTCATAGGTAATTTTATTGATTTGTTTTTACTACTTTTATCTTGAAGCATCATTCATTCCTCACACGCAAGGACGTGGCCTGATCTATCTTGGTAATTGGCACAGTATTGTGGTTAGCTCTTGTAGGAAAAATAGTGGTATAAATGACAGATTTGCCTTCATTTCACCTGATTCTGCGGAATGCTATTTCAACCTACCATTCTTCGGATTACTCAATGGCAAGCGCCTACCTACTGGTGTTATAAACACAGAAAGCCTGTTCATGGTGAGATGTTTCTTGTGACATTGCAAAAATGATTTAATTGAGAAAAAAAAACACATGAAAAATTTCTTTCTTGATACTCTTGAATATGTCAGAGACTTTATTACCAGGATGATTGTGCCATACCCAGAGAAAGAGGTGACATTGTCCCATTTAAAATGATGTCTGGATCGTTCTTGGAATATGATGTGTCAAACCCGTTATGTCCATGATTCCCTGTTTCTGCCAAAAAATTTAAATGATAAGCAATGCAAGGCAAAGCAAAACTTATTTTCAAAACGTTTGAAACAACTGTTAAAATAAAGAAAGCTTTCTTTCATAGAGTAATTATGATTTTTGCTTCAGATTGTTAAAAAGAAAATTTCATACTTTAACAGGTCTTCACCACAGAATTGTCGTTCTTGAGTTTTAGGCCACGGCACTGGCTTCTGTTTCCATTACCTCCATCTTTGAGTAGTTGCATGGTTTCTCCAAACATCATGTCCACATCAAAGAGTTTCACCTATTATCTGGAAAGCTTTGTCAACACTTCATCTAGCATCAACTGAAGTGCCCAGTGTTGGCACATACATAGGTAGAATGGATTGCATTGTAATTTTCATGCATTAAGCCTTTATTTTACTCTCTTCAAAATGTGTACAGCCCCCAGTTATGAATGATGTTTAACCAGCAGAGCATTTGAGATTCATCTGCCAGCAACAAATTGTAAATATACAACAGCAGATTGCTGATAACACAAGAATTAGAATTATAAGATCTAGAGCTAGGCATACCTAAATTAGCTAGGTATCATAAGAACATAGCACGAGTAGAATACATTAGTTTGGGTTGATAAAACCCTGTATTCTTACATTCCCTCATGTTCAAATGAGCATCTAGCACCAGCCACACAACGTTTTCCTCATCACAAAGAATAATTCATCTGAAAGTGAATTGGTCAAAATGTCTGCCCGCTGTTTGTCTGTGGGACAGTATTCTATTTTGATTTTTCCTCTTTTCAAATGCCATTTGAAATGATGATATTTAAGAGCAATATGTTTTGTGGGTGGAGTGAATTTGGAGGTACTGTCCATCTTAATACATGCCTGATGGTCCTCATGCACTTTGCAAACGAATTTCAGTTTGCCGGGGTGCAGAGGGAAGTATTTATGAACTTCTTCCATCAGGGTCATTAAAGGTATGACTTGACGTAGTGCTGTCAAAGCACAATGTATTTGGCCTCTGCAGTATGTTGAGAAAACCAGGATCCCGGCCTAAACCAGACTGTCTAATCAAGACAAGCCTCTGGGCCTAGGCAAATCCAAGCTGAACATGTTGACAACTACTATCAAGTCCTAGATTGATATTCCCATTGCAACCGTAGATTATAATTAAATTGTAAGCTATCTAAAGTTCATACTTACTACCCATCCTTGCTCCTAGCTCTTGCTCTCTTACTAAACTACCACCAGCTGCTTCTGATACTGGATTGGCACTCTCATGATCTCATATGCATGCCACGTCACTACATTTTCAGCCGCTAGAGCTGCAATCCTACTCTTTTTCAGTTCCATCATCAATCTCACAAATAACTTACAAAACAAAAAACAAGCATACTCTCAACACACTCATGTACATGATGCCAGTTCCAATTTATTGGTATCTTGGATCGGGTGAACTTTTGTATTGTTTTCCTCCTTCCAGGGCTTATGTTTGCCGTCTACTCTCTACTCTCTGACCTCCACAATATATGTAATCTTTGTAGCCTTCATTACTGATCATATCTTTCACCTCATTACTGCAGTTATTGATATCCTCAACCAAAGCCTTCTTCATATCTACAACCGTAATTTTGTCAGCATTTCCTTTGAGCCACTTGACACAGTCCACGGATCTGCTCGTCTTCATGTCTTTGTTCATCTTGACATGTCCTTTCAACAGTGGATTAAGTCTGCACTGTCAGTGTTCCTCACAAGGCAATATTCACATAGGTCTCCACTTTTGAACTTCATTGGGTCAGTATGGGTAACTCTCCACATTGTGTTTCTAGTATTAAGCTTGACCTCCACTTTGCCAGCTTGTAAAGAAGCTTCCCTTTCATTTTTCACTGTTAAAATAATTTCTTTTCTGCACTTCCATACTGCTGTTATCATATGATCTCCAGCTTGGTTCATTTGCTTTCTATTTGCCTCATGATGTACAATCAGGCTGCTTGATGTATCTGTTATAGCACCTCTTAATTCTGCTTCGAAGACATCACCTGATGTCTCAGCTCTTTCTGGAAAGTATGGTTGGCAACTTCCTCCATCTGATGTACTTGTGTCCGCTTGTCCAAACTCTTGCATATTCTTCATGGACACACCAACTCTTGCTTTGAACTCACATTAACTTATGTGGCAAGTTGGCTTGGTCTGGTTCCACTCTGCATTACCAACACCTAAAGATCTAGTCTCAGTATCAATTGTGCTAGTTCCTCTGTTCATTCTGTCCCCAAAATGACCAGTCCCACGGAAATTGTCATCTTCATTTTTGAACGCACATGAATCACTCCTGTAATATTGTCCTAAACCATTCCGAGCTGCATTGTTTTGGCTGCTCTTTGCAATGATATTGATGTCGCTCTTGATGCCATACGATGTACCTTTTTTGATCAACACCATGCTACACACTTCCAGATTCATCATACACATCTGTTCTGCTTCACTAAAAACAGGAAACTGTTGCTTATTCTTGTAGGTTTTGTTGGCAATCAATGTATTGGCCTTGGCACTATCAACAGTGCATTCTTCTGACGTATTAACAGACATAGTCTTGGAAACACTTCTGCTAAGTTGCAAACCATCCAGGGACTTAATTGAAAACCCTTCATGATCAGTTTCATTTGACATCATTGGGTCTCTTGGCACTGCTTGGCCCTCCTTGGAACCATAACATCCTGGAAGGTACTGCCAATGGATGAGTTTTTTGGCAAATTCTATATTTTTGTATTGCTGATGTTCTCAAAATGAGTTTTTGACTTTCCATTTTGTGTAAAAATATTTCTGCGATTAGACAAAAAACTCTTTTCCACTTATTTTAAACTGTGGATTGAGTTCTGTTCCACACTATTTTGCATGGATAGTAAAACTATCCATGCAGATAGTAAAACTATGTGACATAGACTGCATCTGCAAACTTATCCACGAAGACATTTTTTTCTGGAAGCACCTTTTAAAGTATGAGAATTTTTCATTATTATGGTACCTATGCTATCTACCAATTTCCCATGATATTTC
>JALLOT010001872.1:0-13923 GCA_036939595.1 Thalassiosira livingstoniorum | reverse complement strand
CTCCATCTTGTGAACAAAATATTTTTTTATTTTTTATTTTTTGAATTGAGCTTAGCGAAGATTAATAATTTACAAATGTGGATTACTTAAGATCCATCACCTTGGTTGAGATAGGGTTTCGCATGCAAACCCGAGCTTTATTGATCTTTAGGTGTCTTGGTATCAGGCGTAATACGGGACAAAATAATATGGACTGGTCAAGCATCTTGACTCTATATTCTTCACATTTGGAAAGAGAATTTGCGTGAGATCGAGTTCAGCAAAATCGGACATCAAAGTCCAGCGTTGTCCCTCCCTTGGTTTCCATGAACACCTTGGAACCATTGCCCCTGAATACTGAACACCAAGTATCAAGACCTGTCAAGGCCTGCAGCAATTTACATCTTCAAAGGCTTGTTCCTGAGTCCCAACTCTAAGCCTCGCTTCCACATGGTCATCATATCGTCCACGCAAATCTCCCCAACCTCATCTGTATCCCTTCCATACAACGTATTAATAATACACCCAGCATGACAAGGGTAAATCTGATGCTGCTCCAACCCAAACCCAATATCAAAATGCCCCTTCAAAAAGTTGGACGTGCTAGGAGATGTCTCCAACACTGCAATCTGACGATGTTCCACACTCTTGTGGCCCGACAAATCAATCGGAATGTATGGAACGGTATAATCCAAAATCAACCTACATTTGTAGGGTGCCAACTCTCCCTTCTTGGTGGAAGCTCCACGAGTGGGAGCCAACGCCTTGTTGAATTTCCTTGGTGATAGTTGTTTTCCCACGAGAACAACCTTGTGGTTTAGGAGCTCTGCCAAGTCCGAAGTGTACGATACATTGGGGTGGTCGAGGGTGTGAGAGAGGGAATAGATGCGAATCTTGAGATTGGGCCTTGTTGCGAGTAGTTGCTTGCAGACGGCATTGCCGATTTTACCATTGGCTCCGATGAAAAAGATGGATTCAAGGGTGTCAAAGCCTGGGAGTTCGGTGAGTTGGTGGTAGACGGACGCGGCGGTCATGGTGTCTCCTGTCCAGACACGGACGTTCTTGTCCTTGAGGTAAGGGTCTGCCTTCACCATGTCGGAGATGAGTTGTCCTCCATCATTGAGTTGCTTCATTTTGTTCAAGTTTCCGAGTCCAAAGCATTTTGTCCCATACTTCTTGTGCTGGGATGCAATGAGTTTGACAATATCTTTGTTCACGGTGGAGTAACGTTTTGGATTGATGTAATCAATTGGCGTGCGGCAGATGCAGATAACGCGTCCGATAAGTTTGTCCTTGATCAAATACCTGGAGCAAGTGTAGGCCGATGAGAACAATCTCACAATACTTGCAACCATGGCACAGAACATGAACTCCACTTGATAAGGAAGGTATTTGAACGTTCTGAAAGGACCATAAGGAGCGTACACATCCCACTCGGGGCAAGTCATGAAATGCGCCAAACCAGCATTGTGGCCAATGAACACGAAGTCCTGTTGATCCGCTGGCAATAGACGATCAGTATCCGTCTTCTCGTACTTCCTCCAAGTTCCAAAGATATGATCCCAGATGGGCATGAACAGTGCATAATTCGCCCGAAAGAAGGCATGATGACCCAAGTGAAACTCGGGCGTGTAAAACAAGTACTGAAACGGAGAATACTTCGATGTGAAGATGGGATGACGATATTTGATATTCATGTGCCCATACGCATTGATCAAATCAAAGAGGACGAGGTAAGCCCCGATGATACTCCAGTGCATCTCCCAATAAATCGCAAATGGTGCGAAGAACGCCGGTCCAAACACGGCAATGTAGACAAAGTGCTCATGGAAGTTCTGAACCAAGCTAGTGGAAGGAAGGGTACTAATAGAAAGATGGTGGAACCCGTGCATTTTCTTCATATTCTCTGGGATGTGCAACCAGCGGTGGGCAGCGTAGTACAAAGGTTCGACCAAGAAGACGTGGGCCCAGAAGGTACGTTTGGCGCTGATGGCGATGACGGAGGGGTCGGAGAAGAACATGGCGGGGAAGAGGACTTGAAGGGGGATCTGGGCGTACATGTGTAGGATTGTGCCGACGAGGTAGTCGTCTCCTTCGCGCTCTAGTTGTTTTTGGGGGAGTTTGTTGAGGTAATTGTCTTTGTCCACGAAGAGGTAGTGAAGGGTTAGAGTCAATCGGGTGGAAATGATCCTGGCAATTCCAATCACATAAATGGGAAGAATGGGTGTGTGGAGGAGGTAACAGATGAGAGCTGGGCCAAGGAACCAGAGGAGGTCATACTTGGTATTTCGGACGAGTTCGGAGTGGGTGGATGTGACAGCTTTAATGTGTTTAGTTTCGTCTTTGTTGGGGCGGGTGGCGCTGTTGTAGGCATTGTTGGCGAGGATGGCTTCGGAGGAGGAGGAGGCGTCGCCTACAGAGACCATTGGCTCGTAGGCGCTTGGCTTCCGTGATGTCGGAGGCATACACATGGTTATTGAAATTGTAGAATGTAGAGTGCGTTGGTCAGAGTAATGCTAACTGATTGATTTTAGATCAATTGAAATGAGGTTTGTTGTTGTTGTAAGTAGGTCTCTTCAAGAAGAAGCAGTGAGAAGTATTTAGCAAGTTGTAGCAATGTTTGATTGTTATTGTGGTTACCCTTCCTAGTTGGTATTGGGATTAATTATTTTGTGACCTCTATTGTAATTTTTTCTTACACTCAGCTATGGTATAGTATACCTACTACTTACACCATGGAGACATGGAATTTATTATTTTTATTGTTGATCTGTGTTGATGTTGTTATGGGAATGCAGAGCTAGCATGCATTGAGCGAAGAAGTCTTGAGTTTTTCCAAACCTTTTACATCATCAAAACATCGTCATCGATAGCCCAACTCCCAGCACAGCCAACAACAACACAACCACCACCAACCACCACATCATAATAATAGGTACTTACTTATGAAAGTCCAACCAGGTCCAACAAGCAGCACTCAAGGAAGCACCGACAACTCAAAAAGATCGACAGCTTCGTGCTGCTTCGTGGTGATTTTCTTGAATGCTGATGTGGGGGAACAGGAGCAGGCGAGGAACCTTCCAAGTGAGGAACCCACACGCCACACATACAAACGGTGCAACCTGATGCAGCGCAAAAGAGGATGGAACACCAAAACACCAAAACCAGGTCCGATTGAATGACAAGGACTTGATTCAGACAATCAAAACCAATAGTATGAGGTCCTACGTATGTAGAAATTGTGATGGGTACGTGGTCAACGTCATGTCCAAGTCATAATTCACACTCCTTCTTTTCGAACGAAAGCAGATGATGACATAATCTAAAATATCTAAATTTTTAATATTCCAAGATGCTGTTCTGAGAAAAACATTGAGTGCTAAAATGCTGTTTGCACCAGCAACCAACACCAGTCAACATAGGTTACACATACCTAAAGAGACACAAAACAAATAATGAATTCATATGGAATAGTTCTAAGTACTTATTTAGTACATATTGTAATTTATGCCATAGACTATCATCTTTACCAGGAAAAAGTAAGGAATGAGTGTGGGATGCATATACTAAGTAAAACAAATACAGAAAAATAATAGTGTGTCGCCAACATTTTTCAGATGTACATAATCAGTAATTAAATGAAATTTAATTTTGTTAACTAAAATCATGAGCCAATACTCTTGTAAAATTTTCATGAGCCGTAAAAAAATAATTTGAATTAAAAAATGATTGATAAACTTCTACTGAAACTTTCCCCAAACTATCAAAAATTTCATATTGTTTATTTGAATCAGTCATAAAAGCTTAAACCACATCATAATATAGGTTACACATACCAAAAGGTACACAAAACAAATGGATTAATATGGAATAATTCTTAGCACTTAATTACTAAATCTTGTCATTATTTTGATAGTGTTTCATCTTTATCAGGAAAAAGTAAGAAATGAGTGTGGGATCACATACTAATTAACACAAATACAGAAAGATAATATTAGTGTGTCACCAACATCATTTTCAAGTACATGTCTAGAGGCTAACCAAATCAACACTCCTCCTTTTTTAAAAACAATCTAACTCAAGTTTTGGATGTACATAATCAGCAATGAGATGACGTTTAAATTTGTGAACTAAAATCATGAGTCAATACTCTTGCAAAAATTTTCATGGGTCATGAAAAAATATTTGAATTACAAAATGATTGATAAACTCCTACTGAAACTTCCCCAAACTATCAAAAATTTCATATTCTTTATTTGACTCAGTCATAAAAGCTTAAACCACTTCATAATTTTATTTTGTAAATATGATATAACAAAGAAAACTAGTACTCTCAAATTTAGAACTCTCTACCATAAAATGTGATCACAGTTTATTGTGTTATTAACAACTTTGATTCAGGGTAAATATATTTTGTTCATAGGTAATTTTAGTATCAATTATGGATCATGGTAAATATTTTTCTCTGGTAAACAAACACATGAGTTATTAGTATAAACAAATATCATCTTGAAGAAACCCAAGCTGGATTCTTTGTAAGGGTGCATTGCTCCCTGGAATATCTCAGTCTAACACAGCTCACTTTTTCTCTCACTATTTGGATCCTTACTATGGGCTGTCTGAAAATCTAGAACAAGCAAATGTACATTAACTCTTTAAATACATAATGGGTGTGAGTACTTTAATGCTATAATAACAAATAGCTCTAGATAGCATGTACACAATGGCTAATGGCTGATGAGATCTCCACAATAATGGCAGTTCTATTGATGCTTTGCTTTGTATAAAAGGATCATGGTTTGAAATGTACAAATATCTTGTTTGAATAACAGAAATATATATTTTTTGAATTTTTGCTGGTTGAAAGGTATCATTTCAGTAGTATTTAGGTGTATAAATTAATTTTTTTCATTCAATTGTTAGGATTGTGATCCTTTGCTATTATAGCAACTAATAGACAAAAGTTACAAACAGCAGAATCAAGTTTTGTCATTAAATTTAGATTGGTAAATTGGTATACTCTCTTATCAGGGCTGATTTTTGGTCATAACATTGCAAACTAGCACAAAAATATGATACATTACAATCCATAAGCCTTGTTGTGTTGTTGGGAGTCAAAATGAAGTTAGAAATGATTGGATTGCAATCACATTGCATGCCAATTGAAATATGACTCTACTTGGATACTTTTAGAATTCTTTTTTCATAACAACTTTATTTTTGCCCATTTTTACTGTTATAAAACCCAGGGTTTCCTTGATTGAGACCATACTGTCCAAGAGAAATATTGTTGTTAGTATATTTCCCAAATCTCTTATTGTGATATTTTCCAATTAATTTTACTTAAGTCAGTAAATGGATATGGTATCAAGTTTTAAACTGTTAATATTTTTATAAGATTGACAAATTTGATGACACTTTGGAATTCTTTTCAATATCTTTATTGTTCAAAAGTTTGTACTTAAAGACCTGAAAATTTGTAACTTATTTAGTTTTTGATGCATATTTTTTGTTCAAAGTCAGAGCAATGTATAAGATCTTATTTGTTCTGTTCCAAAATCAAACAACAAAACAAAATCTTTGACATTATTTGGATCAACAAGGTAATTTTTTTCTTTGTGAATATTGTTATTCTTACTTCCCAATAATTAATATTTACCAATCCAATTAATGTGTAAACAATGAAAGATAAAAATAACAATATTTTTTTCATTTTGTTTGATATTTGCACAACAAAGTAACTAGCTCCTATTTCATGTTCATATTTGCTGTCAAATTGGCATGTACCTAAAATACTTATTATCATTGTGAGAGCAGGTACACACTTACCCGTGTAATACAAGCCACTGTAACATCATCATCATCATTGTAGGAAGTCTCTGTTACACATTACCCTTCTAAAAAGATTGTAAGTTCATGCTGAATTTCTATGTATTATTAAACAAAGCTTGTAAATGACCTGCACATATGCAGTTATGTGAAGATCCTAGGCAAAAAAATTTATGGCAATACCATGGCTCAACCAACCATACCAAAATTGAAAATGGAAACATGAATAGATTGCTGATTGAACTTATTTTTGTAATTGTGAGTAAAAATCTCTGATCATTGTATGTGAAGAAAGGAGTTTTCAGTATAGGGGTAAAGTGAAAAAAATGGTCAAAATATCTGTTTCTGAACATCAATTTTTCAATATTACCAAAAATAGTTTACCAAATCAAGAAATTTTAAGTAATGAATTGGTACTGATACATAACTGCAGTTTCATTTTAAAAATTTTAATCTTTTTCAATCATTTATTGTTCTTGTTGGCTATTGTCCAGACTTGTAACTAAGAAGAATAATTAAGGCTAAGACTATATCAAACTTTTTGTGAACAATCAATTATTGACTCAATGATTTTAACATCAGAGAAGACAATCCATATTGTGTAAACATATTAAATATAATTATGGATCTGTAGCAGGAGGAATAGATAAAAAACATTTACAAGATGTACCACTTTTTTATTTTTTATATATCTATAATATTTATAGAATCATTCTCAAAAATGTAGTGCATTTAACCAACATATTGGTCTGATGCTTATGTATAGTAGTTTAGGTAAGAATCGACACCAAGATTTCTCCCAGAGGAGGTATCACTGTCTTGTTTTCAAAGAAAGAGAAATTACAGTTATCCCTCGCAACATAAAAACACATCAATGAACATCTTTGGATCTGTGCATTGGTACATTAAACTGGGATTGCTAACAAGACGGTTGTCAACGGCAGGGGTTATTGACAATGTTGGACAAGGGGATTGTCTGTTTGAGATATCTTGATTTTTTGGCATGAAGTGTGGAAGGGCATCACCAACAACACAATCAGTTCCAACAACAACAAGAGAAAATACAACAACAACAAAGTTGTTACCAACAACCAACAACAACAATGCATTACCATTGTCACCAAGCACAAGGAGGCTGTCAACATTGAGATTGTCAGATTAGACTAATGACAACAATAACACACTAACAACAACAATAACAACAACAATAACAACAACACTGATTGGACCAACAACAATACACCAACAATAGAACACAACACACCCCCAACAGAACTTGTCTGAACAACAACAAAGAGACTAGTGCTTTTTACAGTTATACTAAAAACCCATGCTGTTTGTTGTTTTCAGAAATTCATAGCAAAATATTCTACAGTTGAAATGCTAATACCTTGATTTCATTATTCTAACCTTTACCATAATATAAAACTGTAGTCAATGTAGCAGTTGATTTTATCAATATTACAAATTTCACTATCAATATTTGCACATAAAAAAGGTAAAACAATAATAATTTAGAGCAAAAATTTTGTATGTTTTTCTTCCTTACAAATGAGTACAGCAATGATTTTTCCTTCAAAACTCCAGTGAAATTTTATCTACCACTCAAATCACTTTTGAAGTTACCACTACCACCATTAATCACCACCAGATAATCAATATTGTCCATTGACCACAAATAAATAACAATAACATTGTATGCATCCCCATGACATTCAATTTTACTAAACATGATAAACACCAGCACTCAACACTCAATAGTTTTAGTTGTTGTGCATTGATATTGTGTGAAACAGTAAGAGGTTTGATTGATGACAAGGACAATAGCAACAATGATATTTTCAACCAGATTGAGAGAACTATTAACAATTATGATTTGGTATAGTACAATATGATATTAGTTAAGTTGAACACACAAATGTTATTGTTATACAGATCATGATGAGTTGAATTATTAAGATTTATTATTGGAAACAAAAGTATATGTTCAATTGAATGAATGTTGTAGGTACCAAAAAATGCTTAACAAATGATATTGGACAATTTCATTTATCACCAATGAAATATACATTTAATTTTGCTATTTATATTGTGGCCAGTTACAGCTGTTCAAAGATTTCAATGGTTGTAATGTATGGCTGGTATGGCTGGTATGGCTGATATTTTTTGTGTTATTTTACTGTTTTCACGTTTCATCATTTTCATTTGCTATCATCATCACTTTCATTGCTGTTGTTGTCATGTCAGGCTGTGTCTCTTGGATTGCATGGAGTGGGAGTGTGGATACTTACATTTTGGGTCAGTGTGCAGGGACTTTCACTTCAATTTTCTGTTTCACCATCATGTCCATATTCAAATGCATTTTCAATTGATTTTAAAATTGAAATTTCATTTATTGTATGATCATGAAAGCTTGCTTCAAAAATTGAATTCAAATTCTATTCAGTCTCCTTGAAATCTTCCATACAGTCTAGAGCCGCATTTACCTGGTAATTTACCCGGTAAAGGGTAATTTACCAGGTAATTCTAGTTTTGGCCTTGGTATGGTAGTTACTCTTTATAGGAGGTCAAATACACAGCAGTCTGTCACCTCTCCTGTTTCAGCGCAGTTTAGCGCGCCATATTTTGGAGTGCTTCCGAAACCTTCCATTTTGAGAAACATTACTCTATTCTACTTACTTTAGTTTGTAGAAATAATCATAATTTTAGTTTTGAATCATTCAAAAGAGAAAAGTCTTCCATTAGTAAGTTTTTTTTAGCTACAATTTAGTCAGCCATCTGGCTTAGGCCATGGTGTTGACTTCTGTTTCCGTTTCTTTGTCTTCAAGCTCTGGCTTAACCCTCTACAGGATCAGGAAATTATTCAGAACATCCAGAATAAAAAGACTATTCAGATGAAAATGCATTGTACAAATGATTCTTTATTTGTACAAACATAATTAGCTGATATAGGGAGAAAGATTCAAACAATATATATTGAAAGAAATAAAGGATGTTGAGGATGTTGAGGATGTTGAGGATGTTGAGAAATTTGATGAATTTCTAGCAATGAGAATAGTGATATGGAAATCATTGATGATCCTAATAGAACTGTATAAAAACAGTTGAAAGTAATCCCATTCAATATTTATTAATGTAGAGTAAAAAATAAGCTCTGTTCATTTTTGAGCTTGGATTCCTTTTTTTAGGATACATCAATCTTTGTTGACAACAAGGGTGAAGATGAACAGGTGATGGAGAGTGATTACGTACAAAACAGTGATGGAGATTTTGAAACCAATACTCAATCCAAACCCAAATCCCCTGTTATACCACAGTATGATACCATGATTCGATTTATTGAGGGTGCTCTAGTTGAAATGCAGAAACCAGTGATCAAAATGATAGATCAAAATATACCAAAAACAGTGTAGAAAATTTGGAGACCTCTGATGATTTTGGCAAACCAATTTCTCAACAGGATTTAATTTCAATATTGGAGATTATTTCAAGGACTGGAAATGATGAACTGCATGAAAAACAATACCTTGCCTATTCTATTAGAGTGTTTGCTACACACTTTTACTTGATCTTGTGAATGAGGGTGCAATAGGCACAACTGCACTTGGAAGGTTTTTCAATTCAACTCAAACTTGCAATGATTTTGAACAAAAGAAGAATGTTAGTCATCCATTAAAGGCCCACAGAGCAAAAGATCAAATGCCCATGCTTATCACTGGACCTGCTGGCTGTGGAAAGAGTTATTTGCACAGAAATTCTGTCATTCATTTTGTATGGCAATGGCTGTAGCAATTAATGACTTCACATTCTACTTCCAGGATTATTGGCTGATCTCTTACCAGGGTCCACAATCTACAGTGCTGCTCATCTAAGTAAAACAAAGGTTACTGAGAAATACTACATAGATTGGGAAAATGTAAGAATTTTAATTATTGATAAAATATCTTTTTTCACTGCAAGTGACATGGAGAACCTTGACATGCATTTTTGCTTCATTTGTCCCGATGATGAAACTGAAGAAATCATTGTCATCCTGAGTGAAAAAGGTCATGAATATCTAATTCTAGTGGGTACATCTAGCAAATTATATGGACAAAACAATACTTCCACAGGGAAGCCCGAATCCGAAATAATAAGAATGTTTTCAGTAGCACTTTCACTTAGGCAAAACACAAATGATCTTGAGATGTCAATTGAGAGGGCATCAAATCACAATGATCTAACGAAACACCATAATAATTGCCAAGCATAATGGATGGGTGAACAACTTGTGATGAAGCACTTTCATATTTTAGAAAATTTTTAAAATACCCCCAACAAAAATCAACCAATACCATATCCTCATCATCATACCAAAAACAACTCCATTCCTTATCGTTTTATAGAAGGCCAGCGTTGTATGAAGCGGACATTGTGTGTGTACAATTTGAGCAATGCTAGTAAAAGGATGATTTTGTTATTCTAAAACTGACTTTCTAGAATTATGGCAAAATCTATCATGTAAAATATGCAGTAAAATATGTAGTGATGTGTTGTGAGCGTTGGCATCAGACGTGATGTCAAAGGTCAGAACAATCAGGATTGATTTGGATACTACCAAATCATACGTAGAGAACTACATACGCAAAGATATGCAATAGAACAGTACTGCTGTCGGAAGTAAGTGGTAAGACTGGCGGCGCAGCTACAAACCTGAGGTAGTTGGCTACCTACACTCCCTCTCGGATGTAATTCGGAGGTTCACCAACCGCAGAGTTTCAGACGTAATTGCCTGAATTTGACAAAACCTAAACCTTTAGTGAAACCATCTCCCAGTTGCTCATTTGAAGCAACTTTCACTAATTGAATCTTCCTTGGTTTGATTTGAGTACGGAACCAATGATATTTTAGAGCGTAGTGCTTGGACCTAGGAGTCATACGGCGTGGTTCGAGCCTACCCAACGTGAGCGCACCAACGTTGTCTTCGTGCACTTTAATGTGCAGATTTGTTGTATCTTGACTGAGAAGATTGACAGCTTTTCCAAGGAATTGCACTTTATCTATCAATGGAAAGAGATCCCGACAAGCAGAGCTCAAGGCTACATATTCGGCCTCCATTGTGCTGAGAGCAATCTCAGTTTGGAGTTTGCTTTTCCAGACGACTGGGCAGTTGGCGACGAGAATGACATAACCAGTCCGACTCTTGACTGAATGGGGATCTTGTGCGTCTTCATATCCATGCAAACCTGCAAAGTCGGCGTCAGGAAAACAGTCTATGTCCAAAGTCTTTGACGGACGAAGAATAAGCCCTTTATTCTGTGTTCCAATGAGGTATCTTGCAATGCGTTTTAGAGCTAATTCATGCAATCGTTTAGGCGCAAAAGAATACCTGGCACATTGATGGACAGCAAAGGCTAGTTCAGGTCGACTGTGACCAGTGAGGTACAGACACATTCCTACCACACTTGCATAGTTGAAAGCTCCACTAGCTGGAGGACCGTCGGCATCTTGAACTAAAGGCTTACATTCGGCAGGTGTTGCAGCGCTGTTGGAGTCAGCAGGAGAGAGATTGCAAGCATTGATGATGCGTTTGATCAAGCCGGATTGGGTGAGGATGAGTTTGTCTGGAATGGAGGAATCACCACTCTTGACTCGTTGAATGTCGACGCCAAGAAACCCTTCTGCTGTCCCTTCAAGTCTGAGGCGAATTTCTTTCTGTCGCATGACTTCAATGAATGCATGGATGGCAGATTCAAGCTTGGAGTAAACTAAAACGTCGTCAACATACGTAATAACTATCAGAGACTTGCCCACAAAGAGACAAGAGTCTAAATCTGATTGTACCAAATTGTACTCTTGAAAACGCTTTGAGATGTACTCAAAGAAGTACCTCGGGGCTTGTTTCAAACCATATTGTGAGAGCCGTAGTTTATAAACATAGTCAGGATCTCCGCGAAACCCTCGAGCTTGATGGACGTAGATGTCTTCACCTGGCTTGAGTTCAGCATGGAGAAATGCCGCCGTGATGTCTGCTTGAGCGGTATGCAATTGAAGGATGGATGCGATGACTAACATCAACCGGACTGTTGACCACTCCACTACCGGAGACCACGTTTCAAAGAAGTCAATCCCTTCTTTTTGATGATCACCACGAACACAGAATCGTGCCTTGAATTTCTTGGGGGAACCATCGGGGTAGCGTTTCAGACGGAAAGCCCAAGTGGACGGGAGCACTTTCATTTGTGGAGTGCGACGAACGAGCGTCCAAGACTTCATTTCGTTCTGGAGAGTGTGCATTTCAGTTTCACACGCTTTCCTGTACTCCGCTGCAAACGGTCCGTGCATGGCCATTTCCCATGAGGGGTTATCTTCATCGTACTTTGAACTTTTAGCTGCAAGCACATGGTGACTCATTTCATCAATACATTCAGGGCAATCGAAGTCCGGTGTCAAGTAGTTTGCAAGAAAACCAACGTTTCCTTGAAGGAAATCGGTGCGTGCATCCTGCCAAGGATCATTTAGCACGGGGTAACTGGCGAGATTGGCTTTGAGATCAGTGGGATACGCACAAGACGGAGAGGTAATGGCCAAAGGTGGTTGTCCCCAGAACCGAGCAGTAGCAAAGTTCACTAAGAGACCCAAACGAAGAACGTTGACTAGCCATGGCCCCATATGTCGATCTTTAGCCGGACCATTCTTGTAAGATCCCCGATTGCTACGCAACGGATAACGCCTTTCAATGAATGGAGAACTGTGAGTGGAAGGAATGCTTGGACTTTTATTATTCACGTCGTCAGGAACAGTATTGGAGACGTCAAGAAATGGGATAGCATCGGGAGATGCAGCTGGTGTGGCTGGCGATGGAGCATTGTCGAAATGTGGATTATCTCCCTCTGAAGCCCCGTCTGCTACAGGCAAATTATCAACTCCCTCTGAAACCTCGTCGTTTAAATGAGGAGAATTAACTCCCTCTGGAGCTTGACCAGAGTCAAATGCAGCACTATTAGGTCCCGTCGAAGGTGAAGCGATTGCATCAATGGTTGTATCTTGAAAATGGTCATCAATTGGTTGGGTTACAGGCGAAGACAACGGACGAACAGCTGCTGGAGTTGGCGGAAGAGAGATAGGCATGAAATCCACATCTTCTGCTGGCAACGAAGGAACTTGGTCCACGACAGGGACGTCAACAACTACCTTGGAACGAGTACGAGATGAAGGAGGACCATTGACCAAAGGTGGTGGCAATGGCAGTTGACGTTGACCATTGTCGTCCAATGCTGTGATGGGGTCATCCCATTCTGGTCCAAGCGGTGGATAGGGGACCTGTTGAACATTATCAGGACCATACTCCTCCTCCAAATAGAACTCACAAGAGCGCTTGAAAAGCTTCGTCCAAATTGATGGGAGGGAATCAGGTGTACAAGTAGAACAAACTGTCTCAAATTTGTCATCAAATACCACATGGTATTGAGGACTGATTTTCCCTGTAGCCAAGTTAAGCACCAGAGGTACCAAAGAGGAATGGTCTTTTGAAAATCCAACGAACATGCCTTGACGAGCCTTCTTGTCCCATTTTGGAATCTTCTTGCCATCTTGGATGCGAGGATCAAGAACATAGACAGGGCATCCAAACACATGCGCTCGTCTGAGATCAAGGTGATCTGATCTTGCACTTGTCCAAACCTTGTCTGGGCACAGACCATTAGATTGGTTTGGAAGTCTATTCCAAATCCAAACGGCATAATTGATAGCGAACGGCCAAAGATTAACGTTGGCTGCAGTAGGCCAGTGTAAAGCCAGATGGAGAAGATTAGCTCTGGCCCAGGAGCAGATTGTACGGATGCATCGTTCGGCAATACCGTTTTGATGATGGGCCCCAACGCCACTAAACTTGATGTTCTGTCCTCTGTCTTTACAATGAGCCATAAAATCGTTGGAGGCAAAGATACCGTTGTCAGAATGGTATCCTTTGATGCGAAAACCTTGAGACGCTGCCTCTGTCTCCAACTGTTGCTTTCCACGGAGGGTCTCGGATGTGGTAAGGGCTACTTGAGGGAAATGAAAGACTTTTGAGCTAGCATGGTCCACGTACAGAGCTCCTCCTACATAGCTGCTACGTTCTTTCCCAAATGTGTT
>JALLOT010001871.1:0-13940 GCA_036939595.1 Thalassiosira livingstoniorum | reverse complement strand
TCCAACAACGAGAGTGAATGAGCGAGGCAGGATAGGCGAGGCAGGATGGATAACCACGAGTAGATAACTGGAGCATCTAGTATGGTATGGTACTATGGTATGGTATTGTAGTATCTTCTGCCTGATAGCATTCCTTTCAACCTCTTTCAACTTGTTTCAACCACAGGACAACCCAAAACCCAGCCAAGCTTGCTCTACGGTCGGCGGGAGGAAGGCCAAAGGAAAAGTGCTGGAATAATAAGTACAATGTGGTAATAGAGGAGAGACAGACTGGAGACTTATCAGGACCTGTCGCCTCACACCAAAAAAGCATCAATACCATCATTATTGTATTGTGAGGTCTCCAGCAACCAGCCATCCAACATCCGGTATTATTCACCATGCCTTCAAGCGGATTCGTCCAAGTGGACGCTGCCCACACAGGCGTCGCCATCCTCGACTCGTCCTTCATCATTGAACCAGCTGCACCGCAATCAGCGAATGAAGATATTTCATCACTAACGAACAACTATGCCAAAATAACCCAGAGTCAGGAGGACGACGAGGAACCGATGGAGGAAGAGAACGGACGTGTAGTTGTCAGTCCTGTGCCTGGGACTCGTAAAGCTTCCATCAATTTTGATGTAGACGAGGGTGAAAAGTTGGTTGACTTCACGACCATGGGTGAGTCTAGTGAAGAGCCACCTTCTGCCAAAACGTTGGGGGACGACTGCGAGACAAATATTGCAACCAAGCATGGTAGCGCCCCACGATGTGCTAACAATGGTGATGCAACGCATGAACCCACATCTAAAGTTGTAACTCCGCGTCCATCCAAAAGAACCAAGCGCTCCAAGCTCCCAGCCAATGTCACTTCAAAATCTGCTTGTCCTCCAACACCAGAGAAGACCGTCGTTGATTTGAGCGTGGGTTCTCCACCACGTGAAGGGAACACAACGCAAAAAGTAGCAGTAGCTACTCCCGGGGACGAACCGGATAACATCAGAGACGAAAATGCCAATACCAATCGCAAAGGGAAAGGAGACAGAAGCGCCAAATCAAGCAAAAGCAAAGTCAATATGAAACCCCTGTCATCTTTCTTTACGCCAAAATCAAAGACTAGCAACTTGAGCAAGAAAAAGAATCTTAATGCAGAAAAGAACAAACGCAAGAAAGAAGTCGAAGAAAATCTGGAACGAAAGAACATGAAATCAGCTGAGAATGTACCAAAAACAGTCTGTGATGTCATTCATTCGACCGAGGAGCTGTGTGATGTTGTAGAAATCGATAAATCGGAAGAAACTAATAAGGAGACGACTAAATTAACTAAAGGAGAGGGCAAGGAAGTAGAATTCTCAGCGGGAAACACCAAGGGAAAGCGACCATCTTCAAAGATGGAGAAACCTGCAACGAAACCCATGTCGACCAACAAAGAAATCGGGGTTGATGAAACCACATCAACAAAACCTTTGTTCAATATCAAGGACGATATCTTCCATGAACCGGCAGTTATTCTTTCTACCGTTCACATGACTCCTGTCGACGGACCGATGTCCAATTTCATCCTCTCACCTGATGATAGGAGCAACGATTCGACGATGCTCAAGAAACTAGATGGCGCCCCGTCGGCAGTTGTGGCTTTTGCCTCGCGTGGAATGAGTGCAGGACCCAGGAGAGTTTTGACTCAAACATTGCGAAAGAGTAACATGGATGGTGATATCAAAAAACTAAGTGCTACGGTACCTGCTAAGAAACAGGTCACAAAAGAAGAAGGTCCCATTGGAGGAAATAAACTGAAGAAAAGCGATAATCCTTGCGTGGAGAACAACTCACCGCCAACAGATCCTGATGAATCGAAAACAACTCCAAGTGCCGAAAAATCACTGCCCAAGCCGAACGACATTAGTAATTCATCTTCTGAGAACTCTGACGTCTCAACTGTGACCAAAGACAGAATGAAAGACGGCACGATTATTAAAGAAAAGGGTGATTCGGATCCCACTGTAAGTGATGTAAATAGTAAAATCGTCATAGACGAAGGTTCATCAGAGATGAAATCATTGAAATCGGATTCCAATGCAGTCATTATCCCAGTGATGTCAAACGAAACTGTTCCTGCTGGTGGAAGCTCAGAACAATCTGCTTCGAAGAGTGAAGTAAGTGGTGTCAAGAAATTTAATCGTGCTGGTGTTCAAGAGATTGCTGTACCTACTGCAGCAAAGTGTGGGGATGTTCCAGAAGAAGATGCAGTTTGTTCGCTCGAAAGTACTACTGCTATGGAATCATCCGAAACTCCAATTAACATCCAAGATGGTAAAGAATCAAGAAATGTTACTGAACAGGAAGTAACAAGTATTCCCGAGCAAAAAATTCAAGTTGTAACCGGAAGTGAGCCAGATCTTTCCGAGAAGGTCAATGATCGAGTCGAGGTTCCTACTTCAGAGTGCTCAGATACGCAAGAGGTTGAAACGGCAATGAAAGAAGAAGAAACCAAACAAGTCTCCAAGACTGTTTCCAGCTTCAAAAGTTCCAAACCTAGCCCTTCGAAGAAAGGCAGCGCGTATAAAGGGGCAGCATCTGAGAAGAAGGGGATATCTCCTATCACAGCAGGCCTTCAAAAATTAGCAGCAAGCTCAAAAGGAAAGAAAGGTTTCAAGTCAAAAAAGGTTGCAAGTGATACAAATCAAAAGCAACAACCTTCTCCTGATGATACCAACATCACAACACCCACCGTTGACAAAACAAAAGCTTGTGCTGCTTCCACAGTCCAAACTGATGCTGGCGACTGCAAGAAAATAAGCACTCCTATATCGGCCGAAAACTCAACTCGTTTGCAAAATTTCAATGTAAATAGAGAACGCTATGTAACTCGCGCAATCGAACTAGGAAGTAGACCCTCGTCAGATGATTTTGAAGAAGAGTGCCTTTGCCTTCATGATTCAGATTTGCCCTCGCTTTTGAAAGGAAAGATCCAGTTAGGAGAAGATGGAGCATTTCCAGACAGTCTTGTTCCATGCCTACTTGTGATTGTTCAAGGAAGGTAAGTTAAACGCTCGTATCCGATCATAGACTTATCAGAACTGGTTTCTCATAATTATCCTCTTTGTCGTCGTCAGCTCCCTCCCACTATCCACTCTAGCGGAAAATGCCCTCGACGAACTCTCTGCTTTTGTGTCTGACTGCCAGCCACTGACTTTGGAATCTGTGTCGACCAAAATCAAACTCCTTGCCCAACGCAAACAATATTTGAGCGGCCATCCTCCTCCAGCTGGGGGAAACTCAATTGATTCTCCCAAACTAGACTGCTTCGAAAATGTGGATGAGTCTCTAATGTGGCGGTGGGAAGTAACATCGATTGATTTATTTCACAAAGATGATTCAGCTAAAGTGAAAAAAGCAAGGTCGGCCAGGAGAAAGCTGCAAGGTCACCACCGATCAATCATGAAGCTGATCGCCTCAATCGATGACGCCGTGAAGCTGTTAAAAATTCCTGACCCCAATAAGTCTCTGGAGAGTGCCCTGGCCAAGGTTAGTGAAGCGGAAGAGAAGTTCCTAAAGTTTGAGCGTGAGGAGGAAACTAAAAGACTCAAAGAAAAGAGCAAAATTGAGGAGCTTGCAGAGAAACAAAAAGAGAAAGAGCGAGCCGAAGAAGAGAGACAGCAAGACAAGAAACGCAAAGAAGAGGAAAAGGAAAGAAAAGCCAAAGAACGGGAAGATGCCAAACGAAAAAAGATTGAGGAAAAAGAGCAGGAAAAGTTGATGAAGAAGCAAGAGCAGGACAAGAAAGAGAAAAAGCAAAAGGCCCGTATGATGTCATTCTTCTCTCCACCGAGCACCAAGAAAAGGTCTCGATCCCCAGTCAACACATTGAAAGATGATCATATTGCACCAAAAGCCAAATGCACTTTCGATAGTGAAAAGTTTCGCGCAATGATTAAGTCCCAGAAAGGTTTCGAGTCAAATCCGTTCCCTTATTTGGCACACAGACGGCTTCGCAAAACAAAACGTATCAATGTCTCAGTGTTCGTGACAGTACTATCCGATAATCCATTTGCTCCACAACCATATGATGAGGAGAGAACTATCACTGTTACCAACAAGTATAAGTTCCTAGGGTTTCATGAAGATGTACGTCCACCATATCACGGCACTTGGAGTAAACACAGCACTGAGGTCACTGGGCGCCGTCCTTTGGGTAAAGACACTCGACATCTTGATTATGATGTCGACAGTGAAGCAGAGTGGGAAGAGGACGAAGATGATCAGGGAGAGGATTGTGATGAGGAATGCCCTGAGGACGAAGATGACGTTGTGCAAAATNAAGATGACGTTGTGCAATATGAGGAGGATGATAATGATGGGTGGTTGGCTGCTGATGATGATTTGGGCATCGAAGATGAAGACGACGAAACAAGAGAAATCAGAAAGAAAAAAATCAATTCAGAAGCAGCATCTTCGTCGGCTCATTCAAATCAATTCACAGCCTGTGTCATTGCCCCTTGCATGGGAGGTATCCCGCAAGGAAGATTGGAAGATGATGAGTCTGCTTTGATTGAAGGTTTCAACCCACAGGACGCGATGGCGACCATTTCCTCTCATATGGGACTTGTCCTCATGCCCAAAGTAAACATTTGTTTGGATGCTTTCCCACCGGCAGAAATACCAGATGACCAAGGAAAAAAAGAAGGTGCAGTGAGGTCTTCCAATGCTCAGAACGACTCGAAACCATCATCCCAAGATTTATCAATGGACTCTTTAAAAGTCATCGCGAAGTTTGTTCACAATTCCACCTACAAATCGAAAGAAATGCTTGTTACAGAGTTGAGGAAGGCGCACCCTGACGTGACAGCAAGTAGAGCGCAGGCTTCGCGTGAACTTGATGTTATTGCTGATAAAAGGCGTTTGCGAAATGGTGGAGGTGTTGTTTGGGAAGTAAAAACTGATACCTTGAACAAGCTCGACCTGAAAGTTGAAAACCTCGTGAGTTTTTCATTATGTTTTTCTTAACGAGGTACAACATTCTACATGCCTTAACTTTTCACCTCTTGTCCCTCCAGGCACCTCCCCCAAAAGAAATTGTCAAGGATGAAAAAGCGAAAGTCACATCTTCCAACAAAGAACACAAAGGGCTGAAAGTCGAACCTCCCAAAAGCGTATCTTTTGATGAAGATAAAGCTTGCACTCAAGTTGCCAAGACAATTCAAAACAAGTCAAAAAAGCGTGCAAGGCCTGATGTTCCTTCTGCATCAGTTAATCTTTTTGCTAAATTCTTGAAGAAGAAGAAACAATCATAAGAAGTATACGTTGGATCATCTAATCAGAAGATATAAGTTATTGAAATATTATGATAACGCTGATGTTTGCGCAATTTGTTTGACTTGATGATGGAAGGAGAGCTATGGAGAGCCATTTCTATTCAAAACTGTATTCCCTTGGCTGCTTTGGTGCCATTGCCACGCGCTTTGGTGCCATTACCACACAACCAGTTTCCTACGTTACCTCATAACGTTAGTTTTCTTCTTATCTGATTCTTTGATTTCGTTATCATTTAGTCAATTGCTGTACAGTATGGTATTTTTTTACTTCTGCGTCCAACTCGCCTAACATTTTTGTCAATCAATTCTAACAGAGACAAAGGCACAACTTTATGAAGAAATGGCAGTTTCGTTCACACCTGTTTATTTGAGCTGATTTTTTCTTAAGGCACACCACAGTACTTACAACTTACAATTTACCTGGAAAATAATAATTGTAGTATCATGGTCTGCTCATAGCTTGCGGAACAACCAATTTGCTGCAACACATTATTTCACCAAATATCTCTTGTCTTTTTTTCGTGACAACCAATTCTTTGACCATCCAAAAACTTACATCAAAAACTCTTTCCCCTTAAATAATTAGATTATCCACTTCTGTATGAGGAAAAAGTCTTAACAGGTTAATGCTCACATTAAATTCAAATGTAGTACTGTGCCTTTGACTTCGATGGCACACAACCTTTCTTAAATTTTGGGACTCTGAAGAGATTGTGCAGAAAGACACAAAAAAATCAAACGAGAAAGGTTGATTGGTACTACAATAGTTGTTCGTGATTTGTGATTTCACCTATTGCCCTATTGTTGAAAAATTGATCAAAATTTAAACTAATTCTATTGGGAAGGTTACATCTTTTCAAATTCCACACTCAAATCATATGGCCACAGAATTAACAACTTATTATGGCCATTCATCCTCAGATACAAGTGTCCAAGTTATGGGCTTGCCACCAAAGTCAAGTGTACAGTATTGTTTGATCCCAAGCAGTAAGGAGTGCTACTTTTCATTAGAAACAATATACTTGGATATTTTCAAGTTTTGGAAGCATGCCATGAGAGATTACATAGCACTCCACAGTTGAGATTTGACTGGATGTATTAAATTGATACTTGCATCCATGTCAAGTACAGTGTTCTAATTATTGTTGACTACATACTAGATATCTCTTGGAACTTTGAGCAAATGCCACCAGCTTAGTACTTTGGCATGCTTTTCAATCCATTATTTCAAAGACAGACCAAAAAAATCAACGAATGAGCATTCTTATAAATAATTTTGCTTTTGGCTCAGCACTCCAATTCTGGACTAGCATGAGTGAGTGCCAAATCGGAAAGGTATGGCCAAAAATTTGCTGCTTGGTCAAGGTTTAATAATTTTTGTAATCCATTGAGTGCAAAAGCACAAAACGGAAATATAGCAGTGCACTTTTTCTGAATGCCTTGGCACTGGTGGGATTAAAACAATACTGGGCCCTTAATACCACCAACACACCATTATCACCAGCGAAAAAATTACAGAGTTATGCCTTACAAATAACTGTGATATTCAGTGGTCTGCAATTGGAAACATGATCATGTGCTTCCAATATCATTCAACTGAACCCAACAAAGAAATAAGAATATAATAGAATTTAATGGTATGAAACTTCAATCCAAACAACAAGTATATTTATCCTTCTTTTTCTGGTATAATATGTGACAAAATCAAATCAAAATAATACCACTGTTTTCTACTTTCTCAGCCCTAGTATACTGATTGAATATTAAAAAATCTAATGTAAGAACTACTGGATCATATTATTTGAACCCATCACATCATTTATATTGTCTAGAGTCTAGAGCATGAGACTGGAGACCAAAAATCAATCTACAACCGTATTATTCCAGTTTTGGATATGATCCATGGCACTCTCCTACATAACAAGAACAACAAGATCCTCAAAGAAGCCACATGCTTAAAGACTCTTAATAGTTTTTCTTGTACATTGGATGTCTAGAGAATCTTTAATGTATTACCACTTTGATTTCACCAACTTGATTAATGTGCATCTCTCTACCCTCTGTTGTTACTTGTTAGGTCAATTCAACTTTAACAGCAATTGATGTTCCTTCCCCTCTATGGTAAATTGTGACAGTGAAGGTGAGAAGATTGTAATATTATCAATTGGTATAAAAAGATAGGAATTGTGGGTTTTAGTCTTACCAAATGATTTGAACAAAACACCAACTCCACTAGGAAGCAGCACTGTCCCTTGTCATACTTAATGTTTAATGGGACTGTTACCTCTGCTGCTGATATAAATGTTATAATCAATGAAATCTTTTATCATCCAATTTAATTATTTACAACAAATCAGCTCCATCATCAATTGCCTTGAATAATTGACCTACATCTACATACTAGAAACTAAGGTCATCATAGCTCTACAATCCACAACATCTGTTTTTCCACTTTTACTTTTATGCTGTAAAACATCCTATCTATCATTACATCATCACTCCCAATTCAGCTCATGTCTAGTCAGCATATAGCATGTAACTGGAGCTATTGGAAGGCACCAAAATTAGATTATTCTTTGACAATTTTTGTTTATTTTTTGAATCACCAGGTAACACCTAAACATATTTACAAGATAATTCACACAAAATAACTCTCACATAAAAATAATCAGTACTTTTGTCTCTTCCTTGGCAAACCACATGGGTGGCATTTTTTTTTAATCAATACTGGATGATAATCTAAGGCAATTACCATCCATGGAAGGTAATACAAAGGGTGTGGATGGTATTTACCATCTATTGCCATCCATGGATATGGTGAGTGGATGGTAATTGCCATCCACCTATGGCATGTATGAATCGTAATTGGGACCAAACAATGTTTTCAGAAATTGTTATTCTTCATTAATTTTTGACAGAACTCCTGAAAATTAAATTCATAGCTCAAAATTGATAAATTAGAAATGGGAATTATGTCTAACTTGGATTGGACTATTTTCAATGTAGATTCAATATGTGGATTACAAATTGAAATCAGCACTTGAAATGATTGACAAAACATAGCCAAGAATGCAATGGCACTTTCCAACAAGGACCCTGAAACAACCACATTTTATCATTGGACACTTCATCACTTGTCTATGCTCCCAAGGGTTTCAAGGTCACTGACTCTTGTTTGGATGAAGAATTAGCTAAAAGCAACAAATTCTGTGAAGTTTGTCACAAAGAGTTTTTCATCACCATTGAAATAGGAGAAGAATGAAATTCTGAAGCAAATGGTAAAGTTGAAACTCAAAATATAATCAACAAGCAAAAAGTACAATATGGATTGCTAGTATCCTATCTTCAAGAACAACTATGGTGTTACACTCTCCAATATCCAATGTGATACTCACATAGGAAGAAAGTCATACCACTGAATGACTGGTCAAGCTCAAAACATGCAATGAGATCCATCATAGAAGCAAACCAAGATCTCCCACATCTTTATCTTTTGTTCAAAAGTCTTCATAGATCATGATCCAGAACAGAAGTAACAACTTCAAATTAGAAGTGATAAAGAATATCCAAGAGTCTATCTTTCTTACTCACTTATTATGACAAGCTAAGAAATCTTTCCATGGATACATTGATGAATATAACTCATGAGTCCTCCCCAATGAAACATTTGCTACCAATACCACTATTCAGCAAAACTCTCCACAAGAATAGACAAGCAACAATGTTCAATTTGATCCAGCAATTAGTTTCTTCGAGCACATCATTTTCCAATCAAGCATCAATAAAGAAAACTGTGTAACAACTACTTCAAATCTTCCACCCTTCCTGGAACAATTGGGTCTTCAAGTCAAAGTAGATGGTAGATGTGTCATTTCAGAATTTTTACAAGCCCTACCAATCTCCAGTCTTTGTACCAAAATTCCTGCAAATATCAACAAAAAATTGAATTATTGCTATTTTATCCAAGTAAACCAAACAAAAGGAACCAATACCTGACAAATACATAGTTGCACTCCTCATGACTTTTCAAAAATTCAAAAACTGATTAGTCAATTAATGTTCACCAGGAAATGTCCTTGAGCACAACTGAGTTAGACTGATGTAGGGCAGTTTTTGATTAAATTCCAAGAGCAAACATCCCTAGTATCAATTACATCATCTTACCTCAACAACATCATGGTCCAAAATCCCTTGATGACCTGCCCAAGAAGTTCTATCTCTGAAGATACCAAATAATTTCAATCAAACATTGTTCCCAGAGTGAAATTTATATAAATTGGATGTGTGTTACTATCCTAATCAAGTACAATTATGTAGGGAGAAGACTTTGATTTTTTTTACTCACAAACTATTTACTTCAGTATTCTCAGAGGAAAAATTAAATTCATTCCTGATGTTGTTAATTTCCTCTAAAGCACAATTATAGTAGAACTAAATGAACTACTATTCATTGACCTCTCATTGCATTGCATTGAGGGTTTTGCAAATAAGACCCTGAATCAAGAGTGGAAGATTATGGACAAAAACACATGTTACAGACTCTCAATGGTATACAAGAACAAAGAATATTGGTCAGTTATTGTACTTACTTCTCAAATAAATCTATGAATACTTAAGCCTAGCAATGCCCTCTAGCAAACCAGAAATGTTTGTATTCTAAACAGAAGGACAATCTTGGATCATTATCACTTTGACTGATGATTTCCTGTGCTCCACCATTTGCATCAAAATTTTCCTTGCTTTCAAAGAGCTCATTGACTGAGTTGTACTGGTGACAGCACAAGATGAAAAATGTTAAAACATCTCAATGAATACATTGTACAAACAGAACTTGTATTTTTTCTGCTTAAACACAACACATTTACAGGACAATTATTGGAAATGGTTCAAGAGCAAAGAGAAATTCAAAACAGTGGTCACACCAGGGTTGTCAAATTTGTTTTTGATCCAAAAAAATTGTTTCATGGGCAAATTTATTATTTCACTCACTGAATTTGTAAGTTATTTGTTGCAAAAAATAGGTCAAAAACTAAATTAAATATGCCTCAATGAACAACCTAGAGTGGCACAGTGGTAAATTGGATGCTATGAAGCATGGTGTGCTTCAGTTGGATTCCTTCTCTTGCTATTCCTTGGTGTTACTTATTTCATGCTTTCACATAACAGGAAGCAGGAGGGCATTCATTTTAATATTTTTAATGAGTATTTTCAAGTTTTCCTCCCTTATTTTTAAGAACTTTACTAGTGCTTACATAGCACACACATACTGTTTATTTGCAATTTCTTTCAAATAATTGCATTTCAACCAAAACATCAAATAAACAATAATGAAAATCACAATTCTTTTTTCCTCCAATCCTTCCTATGCACATATGTGCATGCTCAGTTTGATGTACTCTTCATCAAATCCATGATCCACCATCTCCATAAAATCATCCCAGAACAATAGCACCAATCAGCAACCATCCACCGTCCACTATAATAATATCTACATAACCAGACCATGGTAATTTTGAGGTGGCAATTCAATCACAGCTTCCCTGCCAGGCCTATACCATCATTGTCACCATGCAGTTGTGGAGTCATCAACATCACCTTGCTTGTCTGCTTGACTCAATCTTAATTCTTATCCCCCCTCCCCTGATGGACAGAGTCAATAGGCTTAATAAAATAATCAAAAGCTGTGCTCTTCCTTCACCTCCATCATCACTGCTGCACCCATTGCCGCCAACACAAACACCACCGCCACTGCCTTGCAATTCACTCCTCCTGTCAACCCTTATCTTCACCTTTAAACAACTGTTCAACTCTTGTCATCCGATGCCAAATTAAAAATTTTCAACAAAAATTGTTTTGGTTCAATAAAAAGAATATTCAGAGCTATGCTCTACTCCAATCACCAACACAGCCAAATCTGCTGCCAGCAGGGGCACAGCTGCCATCCATTGATAATTTACTTGCAGGGATATTGCCGCTTGTCTCTGTTTGGATTTTTTCATTTTAGAAACATTCTGGGGAGACTTCCACCAAAAGACAGGTGAGTAATATCTTCAAAATTTTCTTCTATTTTCTGTTGCCTACTTACAGAACCATTTATTCAAGCACATTTGCTGCTTGCCTATGCAGAAGTGTTATTTCTTGTTTGATTTACTGTGGCACAAGAACAAGTGGCATGAGAAGATGGTAAGAGTTCAGTTATATTTTTTGCATGGTCTCTCAGCTGCAAAATTAATAAACTATATGATTCTTAACATTTCTATTTCAGATTTCAGGCAGACTGCATGAAAAAGATGCCAAATCTTCCGTTGACACCAAGACAGTATAGATCAATGCTGGAAGTGGATTTAGACCACATATTGATAATTTTTTGTGCCAGGGCAATCAATGGTCATGTGGAGTTTTGTGGAGTTGTTGGTGGGGCAAAAGCATTGCTCAACTAAGGTACTTGGAACTTTTGTTCCAATTTACTTGATGTTTCATGAAATGTAGCAACAAAACAGTGGTGGTGCTCTTTGAGGGATGGTTGGGTGGCAGTTGTGATGTTGTTTCCTCTGTTCAGACAATTTCTCTTTGAATTCAAGCCAGTTGAGGATGAAAAAGAAATTAGCAAGGCTATTATGCACTTTCTGACTTTTTGCTTCTCTAGTTTGAAGAATCCTTCTCAATACTTATTGCAAGGGTGCAAGAGAATTGTCAGAATGATAAATGGTAAGCTAAACATTCAATTAAATATGAACAACGGATTAACTCACCAAAAGACACATACATCTTGCACCAAGAGCAAAATTAATGATACAAAAAAATGTTTCATACCATGTTTTTTGGAGAGGGTTCTTAGAATGGCTTTTCCAAGGAGACATGGGAGTATAGAGCAAGAATAATGGCCTCTGAGACTCTGGAAAAGTACAAAATTCAAGTCAAGATCAAAGTTATGTACTTTGAAATGGATGTAGATGAATTTCCACTGGAGAATTGTGTGTCTGTTGTTGTTGGTGGAAAGGATCAGCAAGTTGACAAGACCATGATCCCTAAGTTTGACCAACCTAAATTGATAGGCCTTGATGCAGTAACGGGGAGGAGAATGGTTATGATATTGTCATTGCTGCAAATCAATTCAAGATGTTGTTGTGTACTTGCATACCTGATTTTTGCAAACAGATAATCAATGAAACCAGGAAGGCCAATGATGTTTACTGTGAACCCAATTGGATGGTTAGGTGTGGATTAAGCTGGTTTGGTTACAACAATACAGAGAAGGATCCTGAAATTTTTATAGCCAATTTTAAGACTTCTCTTTTGCTGCAAAACAATAGCACCAGTAAAGAGCTGAGGGAGGAGGTTGTGACAAGGAATGTGGTAGTGTTGCTGGAAGAGAAGGACAACACTGTTGTTAGAAAATCATCTTGTCATCCCTAGGACTTAAGTTCATGGTTAGAACATGATTAAAGATAGATCCAGCTTACAACTAGTACCTGTGATCATTAAAGAATTATGAGCTTTCATGTGCACTTGTATGTATAGTTTGGTGGTTCTGGGCACCACACTCTCCTTCTTCAGTCAGCCGTGACTGACGTAATATTCTACATTTATTTACCTTGGATAGTTTAGATGCATGAGCTACAATATTTACAGATCCTCCAACAGTAATATCTTTGAAATAGGTTGGCCTTAACTTGATCCAAAGTGGCAGGCTTTCCTGTGGGAGTTTCCATTGTAGCTTTGGTGATGCAGATTCTCTTTCAGAGCTGATGGATTTTAAAACATTTATAACTTTTGTTGAATCTATTGCACAGTGGAGAGTTTCAGAGAACTCTTCCCATGCTTTCGCTTTTGCATTTTGTAGTTCACTGTTGAAGGTTGATGCCATTTCTTTAAAATATTCCCAGTCACTTCCATTGTTCATGACAGATGCTGCATGTAGCCCATGCTTCATACCTATTCTAAACAAATCAGTCCCTTGGGTATGTAGGAGTATCTCAATATTCTAGATTGTTAAAAAATATTTTTTTTGTTTTGAGGGTAATCCAAAGCATCAATTTTGAGTTGCGTACTTTTCAGAAAAAACTACTTTTTCATGACAATATTTCCTTGTTTTGAGGTGATGTCTTCATTGCATTGTAATTATCTCAGTCAATATTTATCGTTTCCTCATGAAAATTGTTCCAACAGGTTCCAACCACAAGTTTACTCGATTGTCTATTGGTTGATAAAAAAAAAGAATTTAAAAATATCTATTTTTGATGGAGATATTCACAACACAAGTCAAATAATGTTTGTCATATGTAGCAATTCAAGACTACATTAGTAGTACTTTTCTGTACTATTATTACTACCAAGACCAAGGTAGATGCACCTTAAGTATAGGTAAAAAGGAGTCCGGCTCGTTTTCAAAATTAATTGTAGGATCTTTTTATGACCATATTCCAATATATCGGCTCCTTTACTTTTTTATTTTAAAAAAGGCTCCTTTAGGCTGTCTTTTTGTTTCCGTCACTTTGCCACATCTGACATCTGACATCGCAATGTGGGGAAGTGACCCCCAAAATGTCACCGAAAACTGCATTTAAGTTCAGCTCACTTTGGCACATTCGAAAAAAAAATGTGACAATGTCGGATGTGGCCTCTTTTCAAACAGCGGAAAACCCC
>JALLOT010001869.1:0-13928 GCA_036939595.1 Thalassiosira livingstoniorum | reverse complement strand
CAAGTCAAGAACGTAATTAAGTAGCAATATCAGAAGTAGGCCAACTAAATTTCATGCAACAAAAAATCTAACAGAATTGTTGAGATCCATTGAATTGAAAGTTTGAAATTTAAATTTTTAGACTAAAAATGCTGCATTGAATTACACCATGGTGATACCATTAAAGTGATGCCTATCCAGTGCAGGCAGCGGTCCAAGGACACTCTTCAACTGACACAATCAGCAGATTGCACCATTGTCATGGAATTTTTTTTGATATTGATTATTTTGTGGGACTGATGTGAATCATGTTCATTTGTGAGAATTCTGTTAGAAATGGCCCTGATCTCAATTCCAGGTAAACAGGTGACTAATAGGTACTTACCTATGTAGGTCTGCAGGGGGTGAGACCCATAATCTTTGCCAGGGAAACCTGACTCAAAGGACTTTAGAATGCCAAAAAACATACTCGTCATTGTAGGTACTTGTACCTTTAAAAGTATGGTACAAGTTAAAATCTATTCAGCGTCATTAACTGTCACAGGCGTAACTACCAAATAACTGCCTTATAACGTAGAAATGAGTACTAGAACCCTTAGAAGCTAAGAAAGCTGACGTTCCGCTCTACAATTTACATGTAGATAACAGAAGGTTTTTATGTAGAGAATTCCAAAATACAACACCCCTTTTGAGAGGGTGAAGTGGTATATAATGATGCAATATAGCTACAAGTAGAAATTAGTATATTTTTCTACATAGATCAAAATGTAACAGTGCTTGATCGTCACGAATCGAAATTATTACAAGTACTTGAGGCTATTTACCCTTTTTGACTCTTGACAGCAGAGTTGATTGGTTGTCATGGCTCGTAGACTCTCGAAGATGTGACACACAAATTCGCAAAAGGCGAGGTACCAAATCCCAAATATAAATAACGTACGTATGATACCTCAATATACAATATATGTACAAAAATAATTTTACTGTATACTTTGACGTTACTCTTATTAGGTATGTAATAATACCCTACTTATTGTATCATTTGCTGTGACACGGTCTGACCGTCGTTTTTCGACATGATTATTTAGTTGAAAGGCTCTTATTCTTGGTTTTACCTCCTAAACTAAATCCTAATTCGTAATGATTCAGATATAGCGATAATTACTCTATATAGATAATATCTTGTACACGGAAGCTAGATCCTCACGAGTCACGAGGGTTCTTCCTTGGATGCAATCCTATGCAATCTGATCTGTAAGTACTACAATACAATACTTAGACCTACATATTCACCATGATGGCCTCCTGCTTATGCTTGTGCCGATCCCATCCCATCCGCCGACTTCATTTTATTTCTGATCCCATCATTTCGACACCACACCTGTCATTGAAGGAGCCATCTTCCGTGGTTCCAAAACTACTACAGTGCTCAAAAACCTTATGTGTTGACACCAGGCGATCCAAAACCACGACGGGAATAAGCTATTTAGATACTTGGATTGGGCATAATAATAGCAACGCAAAACGACAGGTGGGACCCGCTGCCGCGTCGAGAGATGTGCCTCTGGCAACTTTGCCAGCGTCGATGGCGCAACGAGTAGCATCCTCAGCTTATATGAAAAATGCATCATGGACTCCGAATGAATTTCATGGTTTGATGAAAAATGGAGCTCGTAGTTGGAACCTCGATCCTTCAATAGGCGGACCAAACAATTCGATTTCGATGTTTCATCCTTCTACTACGCATTCTCCCGCGCCACTTAGTTCTTCTTGTGCTCCATTGCCATCGAATTCCTATCAAATGCTGACATTAAGACCCAGCCCAGCGGACAACGCAGAAGCATTCACTGAACGTTTACAACAACAACTTCAAGTGTCAAAACAAAGTAGCAGCTCAAAACAAAGTCATGGAGCAACTCCTCTGGTGTTGGACTTTACTTTATTTCACCCAGATGGATCGCCCCACTACCGCCCTCCTCCCCCAGGAACTCTGACCAATTTCGTGACTGCACTTCGATCAAATTCAGCATGTTGTTTAGTGGGCGTTACAAATCTGCCGTCTGCGGGCAACACAAATAAAAATGGATATGGTGTTGGAACTCGTTCTCCAATGGAAGTGGAAGCAAACGCTCTTAACTTGCCGATTTTTCAAAGTGGTGAACATTCATTTCAATCCACTGTCTCTGTTGGGAGAAATTTTAGCAGTGGCATAGGAGAAAGGAATGGGATCCATAATCCAGTAAGCACAAACACCATGGCTCCCAAACGAAAGAGACGAGGGGGAGTCGCCCCGCTTCTACGCCCGAGGAGACCTTTGGCTGACAGCTCAACTGCAACATCTCTTGATGGAGATTTGGCATCCAATAGCCCATTTGCCCCATCTTCCACTNTACATCATCATCCTCCGCCAAAATTGTTCCTAACAATGGAAACAAAAAAGCAGCAGCAACAGAACCCCCTTCTAAAACCAAGGACACCTTTGACGATATTACAAATATCATCAGTCCCAATACCACAGCAACAAACACCTCGACCAAAGTTCACAAAGGATCCATACGCTCGGGACAGCTACTATCCTCGGATCATCCTCACCAATCCCTTGTGATTTTGGGAAGTGTCAATCCAGGAGGGGAAGTTTGGAGCGAGGGTGATGTATTCGTATTTGGTAAATTGAGAGGAAGGGTTTTGGCTGGTCTTGGAGGAGTGGGCAATAGTCCTAGCGGCGATAGCGAAGGAGATGACACGGATGCTCCTGGGAGCAAAGATTCGTCCGATGCGAGTGAAGGAAAAGTCAAAGGATGTAGTAGCAAAATATTTGCGACATCTTTCGATCCAGAATTGGTGTGTATTGGTGACTCGTTTACAACGGTGGATACCGTCTCAGACTTAGGTTTGGATGGCGTTGGGCCAGCAATGGTTACGTTGGATGAAGCTACTGGAAAATTAAAGTTTGAGATGATAGAGGTTTGAGTTCAAAATAAAGTGCCCTGGTCAGAAAATCCTGCTCGTTCTCGAGTAATTTAAATATAAAACTTCCATAAGCAAATCTGCTTCTGCAAACGAAATCAATTTGACTAAATGTCTAAAGTTAATTGGGACCAAGAAATGGGAGCAAACTTGCCCATAGAGAGCACCGGCTCATTGTAGGGTTGTGAAATTCTGTAGGATGTTTCCTGTAATAATTTGAAATACTGAATGTCTTTAGTTTGCTTGAAGTTGACACAATCATTTCGAGCAACACGAGGTAGACAAACGACATTCTTACCTCTAAAGTTACACGAAGAATGATGCATATTCAAAACTCCTAAATAAAATTATAAGCTTACTTTCTTACAATACAAGTTCATTTGAAGTTTGCCCGCCATGACGATCTTTGCTCGCTCATATCCAGCAGACAAATACAGTTTATTCGCTACTGTCAAACGTTCTAAAGTGGTGGCACATAACTCAATGTGCGTAGAGTCAGTGTCTTTCTCGGCACTGACTGCAAACTCTTCAACAATTTGAAGAAGCTTCTTTCCAATACCCATACCTCTATAGTTGCCATTGACAAGAACACGCTGGACTTCGTACTCCATAATGATTTGGGTTGGGGTTGTTTCATCAATTGAAGCAATTTCTTTTTTCTTCCTTTTGAGAATACCAATACTTCCTGCCACTGCAGACTCACCTTCAACTGACCTCATTTCTCCGGGGGAATCATGATCCCCACTGTCTTCATCAAAAGTAACCACCCAAAACTCACCATCTTCTTCTAAATATCTCTTTCTAACGATTGACGGCTGGTCCAACAATGAATGGCCGGGTGATTCCGTTCGGAGATCACCCTGCAATGCCGCATTCACCATTTTTTGAACTATCGGGTATTCTTCATAAAGAAACGTGTAGGTCTCTCCGAACAGAGTTGCGACTTGAACATCTTCGGACAGTGTCCTAATCGGTCGTATTTTAAGGCTGCCGATCAACATCGCCATGGAAGGTTGTCTATGAAGAGGTTCCATCATGCATTCGACAGTATATCGACTCTCTTCCCACCAAGGGCAAATATCATTCCTCGTCGAGGAAGAAATCGAGCAGGAGTTTGGTAGAGCGGAAGAAAACGCACACACCACGCCATAGCAGCCAAGATTCAATGCCAGTGCGGCATGCTCGTCAAATGGTTCCTTGGCACGCAAAAACATTGGGCCAATAATACTTACATCGGATTTGGACTGGGAATCCGTCCCACGGAGTAGGCGGGAGACGACTGGAACGGCAGTTCCCAGTGATGCGCAGGATATGTCAGTGGATGAAAAGCCACAAGACTTCAGTCGGCTTTGTATTGCGTGTTCGTTTGCACCAAGGGGATGAAACCAGGAGGAGCTCGTGTCATTAGAGTTATCCGAATGATGTTTGCCATTATTATTTGTTGAGTTCCCACACTGCAATTTGTTAAGAAATTGACGGCTGTAGTCTTTTGCATATCCTTCTTGTACGGAAACAATGTTTATTGAACCACCACCCTCACTGTTCACCCGACTCGCATTGCAGCTGTTGCCGTTCTGTTCCTTCAAGTCAATGCTAGGAAGCATGGGCTCAAGGCACACGAACATGCTCGATTGATTTATTTCTACAATATCCGCTACGGATCGCAACACGGCATTCGCACCTTCGTAGCCCAGATAGGCTAAAACTAGCTCCGACAAAACGAGGGTGGGTTGCGAGTCGTCCAGGCCAATGGCACCCGTCGCTCGAGAAAGAATTGATTTGGGACACGGTTTGGGTTGGTTTCTGTCGTGCCCCTTCCCGTTCAAAACAGGTTTGGTGTTTCTTCCGCCTTCCTCGTGGGTTTCACATTTCATCGACGAGTCTCCATCGGACGAAGTAGGTTCACACGGATCAGTTGTGCCTCTCAAGTCCACAGCTAACAAAAAGTAATCATCGCCGGTCTCGTTGTGACAGATACCCAAATCATCCAACGAAATTTTCCCTTCCGACACGATCCTAAACTTTTCATTCGAATTCGCTTCCTCCTCGGCACGTTCCTCCAATCCAGCATCATTGCCACAATTATTTGTCTCCTGCAACAAACCCGAATTCAACAAAGCAAGTCGTTTCAACCTGCAATTCTCCTCCGCATCAAATTCATACACTTTCACAGTTGGGAATTGGTTGGAATCCAACGAGTTTTCAGAGTTGGAACAAATTTGCTTTATGAAATTGTGAAAGATATAGTTGGACCATACCCCCAGAGGATCCAGTCCACATCCCAACAAGATGACATTGAGACAGTCAAATTTACTGTCAATGGCAATCGGGGGGTGGCGATTGTCGCGATCTTCACTGTTTTCTCCACTGTGTTCTTCCCTTGCCGTGGGAGTATTTGGATTTTGTGGTTTGTCCGGCATTGTCCCTGGAGTCATGATGCACAGTTTCAAAGTTTGAGTCACCCATCGTTCCAACAGGTGTGTCGTTACGGTTATGCGGGCGGCATATCCTGCATTGACCAATGGAGTTTGCCTTCGGATGGGTGTAGTTGGTGTAGTTTTATCTGTGGTTTTTGGAGAGTCTTGAACTCCATTGTGTATTTTATGGAGTAGTTGAGTGTACACTGGCAAAGGGTGGTGGAAGTTGCTGCCCCCTCTGAGCGCAGTGAGGTTGCCGTTGCTATCGTGGTTGCTATCGTCTTTGCCATCATCGTTGTCATCGGTGCCTATTCGACTTTGACCCACTTCCGTTTCCATGCATGATTCTGTTCCATTTCCACTCCTGCCGACACGCGAGTTATCTTCGTTATCTTCATTGACCCCGCCATCTAACCAGCCGCACTCCACTGCGGACAATTTCGCATGCAGAGAGTCCAGCGCCGTTCGGGAAATGGAGGTGGGTATGACAATCGGTGGTGTGGAAGGAGATTTCATCGTTCGGGTTCAACAGTCAATGGTAAAACCTTGTTTGATTTGGTACTCTCGGAAGATGCTTAGATTGAAGAAATAGATGGTTTGTTATTTTTTGTGCTAGTTTGATTTATGCCATTGCATTGCATTGGCCAGGCAGGTTGGACAACGAAATTGGAGTTGATCACGACGAGATTTGCCCCGAGTCCCGAGTCCCGAGTCCTGCGTGCTGAGTGCTCTGTGTTTTTTTTGTCTTTTACAATACCTCTCGCCTCTCGCTCTCGCTCGTGTTTTTACAGCCTCCCCTGATCTGATGTAGGAGTAAATGGCAGTGAACCCTCTTAAAATCAGCAAAAGCTGCTCGTTGAACCGTGGGTTGGATTCGATATTCGATATGAGTTTGTTGGTGGTCTTTGGTCTTTGTCTTGCTCTGCCCTTACCCTTCACTGTTGGTCTGATACTTTCACTTGGAGTGCATAGAAATTAGAAATACAAGTTGATGGTGCAGGTTTTGGACGTTGCTTGATCAAAAAACACTTTGACTAAAACAGGTAAGATACAGTTTTGAGATTTGATTGGTTCTGGAAACGATAGGAATCAATATCCTTTTATTGTGTCAAAGTCCCACAGCTATTTTCACCTTTAATTTTTATAAACTTTTTTCTTGATGTCAGAAAAGCAAAGCAACCAAAAGCAACCAACCTATCTACTTAATGAATCCCGTCTTTATTGTCTTCATCAAGGCACGGGAAAATCAATCTTCATCATAGATACTTCATCATACTTCTTTTTAAGGCATTAACCAGCTTCTGCCTTGCTCGCTCTGTCATGACGGTGACAAATTATCACACTTCCAACCACCGAAACGCACTGGCCATCCTTTCCCTCTCCTTCTTCGCAACATACTTCCTCTGGGTCCATTTAGACGCCAACCCCCTACTGTTCCTCTACGATGCCTACCTGACAGCTCTATTTTCTGTCGGCGCGGACAGCCTAGCAATCCCGCCCGATGGCGATGAATCGGTATCGGGATCGGCATCGGTATCGGGATCGGGATCGGGCGTATTCCGTCGGTCGTTCCCACCAGGATCGACACCACTCGAAGGAAAAACAATATGGATCACGGGGGCATCTTCGGGGATCGGGGCGGAATTGGCGATGCAATTGGCGTCTGCGGGGGTGGGCCATCTTATTTTATCGGGGCGGAGGGAGGAGAAGCTGGAGTTGGTCTCTCGATCTTGCCGGAAATTGGCACGGATGCGCAGGAGTACTGTATCAGAAACAAAAAATACAAAAAATGCCGAATCCCCATCTCACTTCGATGGACATAGTTTGAAAATATCCGTTGTACCGTTTGATATGGCGGGTGGCTATGACGTGCTAGATTCCGCCGTTTCAAGTGCATTGAATTCAGCAGGTCCCTCTGGCATCGACATGCTCATCTTAAACGCCGGCCAATATCAAGTAGGCCCGGCATTGGATTTGGACCCTTCCCAACTTGACACTTCCATATCCCATCTGACTCGAATCAATGTCATTGCTCCCATACAATTGTCTCAACGGTTAATTTACCAAGACAAATGGAAAGAACGAGCAATGAACGAAGAAAGAAAATCTCATTTGGTGGTGGTTTCCTCGCTCATGGGACGGGGAGCCAGTCCATTGAATGCCATTTATTCCAGCACAAAGCATGCACTCCGAGGGTACTTTCATAGTTTGGCGAGTGAGGAACGATCTTGGTTGAGGGTGGATGTGGTGTGTCCCGGTGCAGTGGACACGGGGCTCTGGAGTGGTTCTTGGAATTCGGTGGGGGCAAATCCAAAAGAAGTCATTTCTACACCCTTGAACAGTAGAGGCGAAGCAGAGCTGACTACCAGCAGTTCGTCTGCGCTCTATGCCGACGACAGAGCGAAAATGAAAGTGCATCGATGTGCCCAACTGATTGTGAGCTCTATTATTGGTCCCAATGCACTCTTTTTTGAAAGTTGGATCACTCGCAACCCAGGATTGATCTGGGTATACCTTGCAAGTTACGAGCCAATGACTTTTCATTTGGCGACAAATGTAATCGCTCCAATGAGGATGGAGCTTTGGAGGAAACATGGAGAGGATGCACTTTATTTGCCCACGTTGTTGCAGTGTTGGTTACAATCCATGTGGGATAGTTTTTCTTTGGTTAAGAAGGAGCAAAGCATTACAGATAAGGAGTTGTAGGCAGGACCGAACGAATCATGAAATTGAAGCAGCAATTCGTCGCACAAACTTGCTTTCTTACTAACTGGGTATCAACTTCAATGACAAATGTGAGCAAACAGACACAAAACATTGAACAGGTTCAATCATTTTGAACAAGCAGTTTATATACCATCGTTACATGAATCGATTTCGCTGCCTTTTCTTTAAAAGCCTTAAGGATCAGTGCACTCTTCCGGTTTTGAAGGCCCCTGAATCCACCATCGTTTTCTTTTTCGCGAAATGTCTCCAAATCGATAATCTTACAATTTGCTTAACAAATCACAAATCTCTCTTGCTGAGCTTACGAGGAAGACAACCACCATTGTGCTTTGTAACACAATATTTTTTGTCCGAGCTTTTTCCACTTGGTACTACCTTCAGAGTAAAAGGCGAATCACTTCAAATGGTACCACACAGCAAGAGCACCATCTCACCTACAATGCGAGCACCGAAACTTTGTTGACGAAGAAATCCAGGAAAGTGATTTTTGTCAGCAACAATAATGTTTTTTTAAACAACGTCTCAGTCTGTACTCAACAATTGTGAAGCAATAAATCAAATACATTAATAATAATGCAGTCCTTTGAAATATATCTTTTTTCTGTTTGTTCACTCTTAAAAATGCTGCGGTAACAAAAAGTATAGAAAATGCTCCCAAGTGACAGCCTGAATCAGGGGAAAGATCACATTTACAACTCAAATGACAAGAACGTCAATCTTTTGTTCAAATGAGAATTTTGCCTTGAGTGTCTGCTTTTTGCTTTACCAAGGGATTCGATCTTTTCCAAGTGTATATATTGAATTTTTTTCTAGTATCTCTTGGGGGATGCAAAGATCTGAGAATATTTTTATATGAATGATTCCAGAGTTGATCATGTGCACTACCGAAAAACAGGCAATGATGGCAAAATGCTGATACAGCTGTATTTTAGGAATTTAAGAAGATCTTGTAATCAAAAGGGGGTCATATGAGGAGAAATGATGGTGTTCAGGCAATGCTGAAGTCTAACTGTTTATCTAGTATTATGCTAAATTAGTTTGAAGTGCTGACAATGCTAAAAAGGTACTAAGAGGACCTAAGTTGCAAAAGGTGCACAGCTAACTAAATTGTAAGAATTTAGTGAGTTCAGAGGGGTAAAACTGCACTAAACAGTGGTTATACACCCAAAAAGTAGTTTGAATCTCACACACTTTTTGGTTGAGCTTTTCCATCATTTTTTTAAAGCTCAAAAATCTGCGAATGTAAGTGTGTGTCTTTCTCATATTCATACCAAGTAGAATGATGCTTTATCAAAGCATTCTTGGCCATCACCAATAACTGAACAGGCTCAAGAATGAAGGTAGATGTCAAAGAGACAATGACAGTATCTTTGTATAGCATCTTATCTCTAGATCCAACATAATTGGGTGATACTTCCAAAAAGACTTTTCTTATCAAAATACATTGATTTGGCTTGCCACTTGGTCTCTGAAAGTATGGTGATACAAAATGGAGACAAGCATTCATCATATCATGGTGTACCAAATGAAAAATGTTTTTTCTCCACATTACCTCCTGATAATACCAGTTTTTTTTCATAATACTTTCCACATAGTTTCAAATTATCCTTGAAATTATATTATAATTCCATTACCATTAACTTTTGGTGAGCTGATTATGTTTTCTTTTGAGCACTTGTGTACAGAAATGGTTGCTTCCAAGCTCACAGACTACCTTAATAAAAAATAAATCACTTGCTGTTTACTATTTTTCATTTCTCTTCCCTGAAGTTGACAGAAATCATTTGGATTATTGCAGCCATTTCAAAAGAATAGAGGGGACTATCTTCTTGGGTATTCTAACCAGTATGTTACATCTGGATTTCTAGAAACCACCTACAAAAAGAATTTACCACTAATTACGTTGTGATGAGTACGTGCTAAATTTTAACAAAATAAAATTTTAAAATGACTTTGTTTGAAATCATTTTTATTTTGTTTAAAGAAAATCATTTTTTCTTGGTTGACATCTGGTAAATGTTGCCAGCATTCAACTCCCTTAAAAAGAATACTAAGCATGAAAATTTGGAATCTTTACTCAGTTTATCCATGTTTTGAAATCATTGTGGGCCTTAAAATGAGCATATAAGGATGTGCTGTTGTTGAAGGAAGTCCTGATGTAAGGTTTGCCTAATTTTTTGGTAAATTAACCAGACAGACTTAGTGGTAAATGTCCTGGACATGTTAAAGACATGGGAAAATCTCCAAGATATTCAGCTAGACATGAAGAAATAACATTTCACATTTGCATATGTCCTATGAAGGACATGAATCCTTTATCAATATGAAAGAATAGTACAGCACTTTTTCTAGAATAGAACTTTGAATTGTCAGCTTATGAAAAAACTATTATCAACCAATAATAACTTTTTACATGCTCTTACTGTGAAATGTTATTTAATTTTAATTACACCAATTACCTAAAAAGGGCCAACAAAGACAAAGAGTCATTGATAATGTTTTAGTTATTATATTATTACATCATACTAATACTACTAATAAATAATAAAGACCCATCTCCTACATGGACATTGTTCTTGCCAGAAAGCAACCAGAACAAGGACATGTCCAGTTTGGACATGAGGAATGTTCTGATCATGTCTTGACCATGTCATAAAGACATACCCTTAGAGGGAAATTCTAAGTTTATTAGAAATGGGACATTTGACAATCAGCCAACACATAGCAAGGAAAGCTACCTGGCATTGTTTTTGGAAATATGGAAAAGAGCAGTTCATTATTTATAATCAATCAATTGATGTCCAGAAAGAAACATCATATAAAATTTGATAACCCTTCACATCTGATATTGCAACTTAGCTTTTCAGTGCCATTCGTGGATTAGTTTTGTGTTGAAAGGAGTTCTACATCAGTGATTGATTAGCTTTGATGTAGATAAAACTAACAAGAAACCCTTGATTGCATCTGCTCAAATGGAACAAATCAAAGAAAGGCTTGAAAATAGACATGATTCCACTGTTCAGTCCATTTGTCACAGATTTAGCCTTAATACAAAACAGAGTAATAGTACATCAAATAAGTTATTACATTACTATTCCCTTATGCTCCAAAGAACAATGGTGTTCAGAGACTAGCATCATTGGAATCAGCAAACCTCATTTGACATTTCAGAAAAATATTTTCCTTGTTTCCATTGCAATTGAAACTCAATAAATTAATTATGATGCTGTGAATTATTTTAGTACTTTGCTTCACCCACATCCCATCTCTCCCAGAAAAAATTATAATCATTTAGTCAGACTTGCATCTCTCATGCTCAAGAATAGTAAAACAATGCCTTGCTGAGTCCTCTCAGGAAGGTACACAGACATTAAATGAACTTCATGCTTGATTAATCTTCATTATTTGATGATTCCCATGGTAGATCCAACATGTAGAAACTAATTTGGGAGAGCTGGTACCTTATACTTACAGGGGTTTCTCCACCAGATTTTCTCCAGGTTTCAAAGTCAATTTACTAGTGCTGTAATAAATCTCATAGTGAGAGTGATTGGATCCCTCCCTCCCTCCCTCCTTCCCTCATTCTTTGAGAAACACGGTGTCTATACTTGGAATTAGATTCACATCCCCATATCAAGTGTCAATTAAACTTTTAATGGAGACTATAAATAAATTGACAAAGGTGAGGCCAAACTTCCTTGATTCAATTGAAAAAGTGTGACAACTCCAATCATTGATAACACAATAGGAGTCAAGAGTTTGTCCTAAGTCATTGTCAAATAGCTATATCAATCAAGAAATGGAAATATTCAAATTATTAGCCCCACCACATGATGCGTCATTTCAAAATAACAAATGGTTTTGATTAATTGTAACTGATGTGTCCATATCTGGTTTTCTAATCAAAGGCATATGTTACAACAAATGCCACACCCTCCTGGGTATAAAAGACGCAACATTCTTTTCTCTTTGTAAGCACTGGTAACTTGTACTAAGCATAACAAAAATGAATGCACAATGAAAACCCACTTTGAAAAAAAATGTAAATTATTTTAATTGCTTGTGTGATCTTTGTGTGCTTGGAAATTCTTCTTGAATCATTTTGGTTGGCTGTTTGCTAGTTCTAATCCTTGTGTTTTTCCAGTTGCTTGCTCATTGCCATGGTCATCATGCTTGTGCCCATGTATTTTGTACAGACTGTTTATCAGTCATGATAACAATAATACAGAGCAATAAAATTTATTATGATTCACAATGTTGACGTCATGAAGGGGCAATTGCTATTTCCATACCATATTTTCTGTTTTTAACCATGTAATTACTTAATTTGTTAAAACTCAAAGAGCACTGTTTTGAGGAGGACTCCCTTCTGCAATGATCTGTATGAAATTATCAAACAAAATCTAAAACTCGCCTAGAATACATTGTTTGTTGTCCCGGGGCACTCATAAATTCACAGAAAACCAATGAGTTTAGCACTGTTCTAAGAATAAGATGGTGCTTTCTGTTACAAATTTCAGCATCTGTAATGATATCATCTAACAAAATTATAACAACATTTGAGGCATACAAGGTTTGAATTTCAACATTGTTCCAAGAATAAGATGGTGCTTTCTGTGACCAAATTCAGCATCTGCAACTGCAATGACATCATCAAACTAAATTTCAACAATATTCCAGGTAAACAATATTTGAATGGACAGGGTTTGAAATACCAAATAAGGATTTTCACTATTTTTAGGAATAAAACAATTGGGTGAGAAGGCCTTGTTAAATTGAATTGTTGATACATGACAGTATTACTAGGAAAATGGTATGTTTGCAAATGATAGTGCTTGGTACTCACCATAACAAAGTGAACTGATTGACATATCAAATTGTATTTGCATTTCAGATTGATAGCAAAATATATTATTTGAAAAACAACAGTTATTGCTAATCCAAACAACGTTCAATGGCTGATATTATTGTACCTAGAAATACAAATCACTTGGAATACATCTCATATTTTTCAACACGTCATCCAGCCCAAATCTCCAATGTTCTAAGCTATTTTGATTTAATTGACCCCCAATTTGATTGATTCTACAAAGATTGAATCAATAGAATATCATGTTAATACTTCAACCCCCAAAATATAATATTGCTGTCATCTATTGAGAAAAGGTTGGCCAAATCTAGTGTGATATGTGATCCCAAAAATTTAGCTGGTAGATATTAGTTCAGTAAAGCTCCAAACCATTATTTGGCATTTGTGACTACAGTAATGTAGTGACAGTATAAAACATGGTAATAGTTAGTAAATTTGTGTGCTTTTACAATAGGTGGACAGTATTTAACTAGTGTTTTCAACAGTACATGTCATCAAATAATAATGTATTCAGGTAAGTTGTTCAAAAAGGAATACATAATTCATAACATATTCTCTCTACAAGGTACATTAGCTGTAACACTTAAACTATGAGCCTACATGCCACAATAATGATATCAATTTGATTATGCATCTTTAATAATATTTGTTCAAAGGAATTGTACTTTGTTCTTGATAAAAACATTTCTACAAAAAGAAGATACAGGCATATGATAGCACAGAGAGTAATGGAAAATACACCAAAATGCAACATGAGTACTCGTAGTTTATTGTAAATGCACTCACACCAACATGGAAAGTGTCATAGGATTCTAAACCCAATTTTGTTACTAATACAACGTGGAACCACAAAATATGTGTTTAAAAGATCTGTCATTTCAAAATTGGCCTAATTCAGCATTTCTAGCTCTAGGGCAGCCATGTAGTTTCCCAGCATTGAAAAAGAGATTTGAATTGATCTAAGTATT
>JALLOT010001866.1:0-13914 GCA_036939595.1 Thalassiosira livingstoniorum | reverse complement strand
CCCGTTATTGGGGCTATCGTCCACATCATCCCCACCCCATCATTGACACAGCCATCACCCCCGCCTCCCCACGCCATGATTGCCCTGTTATACAATCACCACTGCCCCGCCCCACCATTGCCCCTGCAATTTCCATTGCCCCCATCCCATGATTGCCGCCCTCACCATCATCCACATGATTGTCATTGCCCCTGCCCTATGGTTGCCAGCCCTCATCATGATCACCGCCATGGGATATTGAATAGAACTACTCTATTTTTTTAATCAAGATCAACTTAAAAAAGGAGCATTTAACTATTATTTCAATACTAGAAAGGACCTGACAGGTTTGCCGGGCCAACCAAGGGAAAATTATTTTCTCTTTATTATTTCAGCTTTCATACTTTTTAATGCATTTTTGGAAAGCTATTGTCCAGTAGAATATGACTGAAGAAAAATTTCTTAAAAATTCAAAATATTGAAGGAGTCATTGTCAAATCTATGTTTGACAAAAATCATGTTCAGTTCCCTTGACCTGAGTATTTTGTCACTAAGTAATTGTTGTTGTTGGTAAAGAAGAAAAAAATATTTACATGTTACCTCTACTATATAAAGGGCACTGTACATAGAGTAGATGTTCATTTAAAGTTATTTCTCCATTTAGGCCCATTTTGGCATAAAATTGCAAGATGATGTGCTTCATTTTCCTTTTTATCGCATTTTTGAATAGATCTCATTGGGCATTTTCATCTTGAAATTTTAAAACCTAAAAATTAATAATTTTGACCTCAAAAAATATTATTTAATTTTTACTAGTACTATGCTAGTACATTGTGAGAATTTGGTGACGAAATGGATTCGGTTGACGAAATGGATTCAGGTGCCTTCTACTAGTACCTACTGATGTAGTGACAATGTATCCATACAATCAACCTGGATGAAACCCTACTATGGTAATCCACTTGCCAATTGCCACCAATCAAATCAATCTTCTATCTGTCAACAAACCTGCCCCCTCTACAATATCATACATCCAGAGCCCCGTCCAACCCTGTTCAATTTCAAATAGTCAAGCAAAACTTGCACTCTGTCTGTGGTAATGCCAGCATCACTGGGCAGGACAACTACTGTCTTACAAACAAACCAATCCATTTTATATTCTACTTGTCACAACTATTTACTATTTATTTCTAATTATGTATTTTAATCAGTAGCACCATCTCATCTCTACCTCCCTCAAACTGAGTTACTTGATTCCCCCATTAGGTACTGGTGCTGCAACAATTGCCTAGTGTGATGCTGACTTTAGTACCAGGAGTATTTGAATTAGGTGAAACCAATTGCCACATCATGTCTGTCATTGATAGCAGCAAAGAAAAGTCAGGGATTGTGACAGTATGCTTGCCCTAGATTTTGAGATAACAATGTCACTTTTAGGGGAAATTTTGTACCAAATAGGGTACAAATAAAGTTTATTTATATTTATACAAGAGTATGTACTAAATAAAGCTTATCTTTGACAAAGTGTGCACTAAATAAAGTTTGTTTTCAAATGGTGTGATCCGAATAAATTTAATTTTGAACAAGTGTGGTACAAGTACACTTGTAAAAAAATATTAGTGTGAGAAAAGGGTAACAAAAATCTTACTCCTTACAAATTTTAAGTATTTTTGCTGACATCATGTTAAGTAGTTGGTTAGTATGTAAGATTGGTTCTCCTAAAAGGAAAATCTGTGTACTGTCCGTCTCACCATTTGCGATAAATTTATTATCCTTTAAAAGGGAAAAAGAAAGTCACAAGCTGTCTTTATAGGTAAAACAGTCATATTTGCCTGGTCGTAATACTTAACCTTAAGTAATTTGGGATGTTTGTTACTTTTGAATTAATACTTTTGCCAATTTTGTAAGAACTACTTTTTTACAACCCTGTTGGTCAGGAGGTCATGGTTTTTGTGTTCTTGTCCTCTGGAAAAGTAAAGATCATTGAATAAAAAAGAATGGCCAAAAGAGGCAGGTGATCAAAAATAAGCAGATGTTGCCTTCCTAACCAGGCTGGTAAGAAGAGTAGAGAAGAAGATGAATGGATCCCTCATAGGGGAGAGAGCCAGGAGAAAAGTGCTTTCTATTGAATGAGAAGAGATTATTGAAACAAATTTGAAAAGTTCTTTGGAATAGTATTGGGAATTCAATTTTCAGTAGCATGATAGAATCCTAGAGGTAACATAACAATAGTCTGCACCAAACATAATCTACCTAAACTCCTAGCACAATAGTCATCTATCACCAGCTTTCCCATTTCCAAGCAACCACAACAGACCACAACAACAACAATGATCACAATACACATCAGAAGGACCACCCAAATAAATGACAACAGCTCAATCCTACCTTGCTCTGAGCTCCACCTTCACCTGTCAACCAAAATGATAAGAAATCTTATCCACTATTCACTAACTGAATGATAATCAGTACTTTTTTGTGATAAAGTCGACACCTTAGCCTTGCAACCATAGCATGGAATTGCAGGAATTCAAAAACATGCTGAAAGCCAACCTAAGTGCATTGGGATTATTGCCAGGAAGGTGATTTGATATTTTTTTAATTTCAGTTTCATTGATTTGTCTCATAAATAATACCCCCCTTGTCACATACACCGTGTCTTAATTGTATTGAACTGGCATGCAACAGCACGTATCAATTGCATTTTCTTACAAATTGCCAGCTGCAATCCCATCAACAGACTGCATGTTGTAGCTCATCATGGCAAGTCTGTGTTTGTCTTTCTTTTGGTTCACCAAAACCAAAATGGCTTCAATAATATGAGCTAACATTCTGTCTTTTGCATTTCTGATTGCACCCCAATATCCGTGATTGCAGGGTGATCAACAAACCTAGGGTCACAGTTGGCCACAGAAGCAAGATCAACTTTTTGATAGTTTGGTTGCGACACCAAAGCAAGCATGTTCATTGACTCTTTTGGCTCTGAAATACCATCTCTCTATTCTATTTGCGAACCAAAGATAGTGTGATCTCATCAATAGCTATCGAGTTTAAAGTAATTTCAGGTAATTTAAAACCATTCTTGAGGAATAGTGGGATTAAGACTGCAATAATCAAAACCAGGTATTCTCTTTTCCACAGGAGCATAAAAATTAAAAGTTATTACCAAATTTCATATTTACTGGGTTTCCAATGTTATGAGTAATTATTGTGCGTATTCTATCCAAGTAGGTAAATAATAAAATAAATCAACCATCAGTTTCTTCTAAGTAACCTATTACCCGATATTGGAACTTTTCTTGAAATATCTCCAGAATAATGGTTTCATTAGGATCAGTTTCTCTTTTTTGAAATATTGTAACAATGAAAAAAATCACCTTTAATCTACGAAGCAATTATGACAAAGAAGAGATAACCATTCAAAAATTGTTTCTTTTATGTGGGATGGAAAGGAGCATTATGAATATTTCTACCTAGTTCTTTCCTTCATCCGTTGTGAGCAAAATATATGTTTTTGCTACAATGGGTAGGATAAAGACTAGGGACACAAGAGTACCTGGCAGCCTTTAGAATCCAGAAGTGGATTTTTGAACTGACTGGACACCGTTGAGTTTAACGTCAATAGTTGCTTCTGAGGTTATAACGAGCCCTACTGCTGCTTGGAGTGGTTGGAGTGTTGGCTCTTCGAGGTGTGATTGGAGACATGGATTGATAGATATCATTATCGCTGTATTGGCTACTTTCTGTCCTAGAAGAAGAAAAGGGAGAAGAAAAGGGTGCCTGGCCTTGTAGTGTTGGTCCTGCACCGTTTCGAGACTCTTGAGGAGAAGTAAAGCCGTTTTGCTGGGATGAAATGGAGTCTGTTGGAGGAGGAGGACCAGAGCTGGTAGAACCAGGGGGCTGCATGATTTTACTTGACGGTGACGGAGACCGGTAGTACGTTACATTTTGCATCATGATTCTCTCGCGCTCTTCGTCATCTCTGGTGTGGTAGTAGGTGCGCACATTTGGTCGCGCTCTTGAGATAGTACTAATTATCAGGCTAAAGATGAACAAAGAAGTAGCGAGGAGACAACCTGTCATGAGCAAAAATACTGCTCCTGGTCCTATCAAATCATTCAACAAATCCCAAAGTTTGTCAACAATCTGAAAGCCAGAACCGCCACCAAAAGAACTGCCACCAACATATGGAGCTGCACACTCCTCAGCAGAAGAATCGGACAGCGCTGGAAGCTCAGCAATCTTTCTGTCACACCTAGAATCACAATCGTCGAGAGAGATCATGCTTCCTCCTTGCTTCTCATTCTTAGATTCACATGAGTCGCACACGGGACAATTTCTTTCATCTTTCGATTTCATATTAGCAACGCGCTTCCTCTCGTTGATAACCGCTTCCTTTACTGCAGTATCCATTTCCTTCCGAAGTGCTTGGATCTCTGCCTGGTTGATTCTCTCAAAGTCGTTGAGATCTACCTCCTCAACGACTACTTCACGCCACACTGTCTTGGCTTTATTTCCGGCATCGTCCATCACAGAGTAAGGCACTCTCCAATGAAGCGGGGAACCCTCTTTTGGCACAGGTTCCCCTACAGAAACACGAGGTGTTAAATCGACAGCTCCTTTATAGGTATCATCTTTGGCATGGACGCAGTCCGTGGGGCGGACATTGGGATTGGAAGGTGTGGCACACAGCTCAGCCCCTAGCGTTGACTTAATCATATACTGGAAATAAGGAAATCGAAATTACGTCCATCATTGAGCGAGAAACACAGTCGAAAATGGAGTGTAGATTCCATTATTTCTCACCCTGATTTCCTTTTCGTATTTATTCCTCTGAGTAGCAACCAAACCGTCTGTAACAGCAACCAAATCATCATCCTGTCCCATCTTCATTACACCCTTTAGACCACTAATTTTGGGCACCCTAAACACTTTAGGATTTGGTCCCAACATCTCAATCACTGGGCGACTTGTATCTCTACAACCGGTCCCTCCTTTGTATCCCCTGGGAATCATGCTTCCAACAAATCCACCTCTACCGTCTGGCCTCAACCTCGGAATGGGTTTGAAACCATCTCCCTCTGTTCCTCTGGGACATCGGCAAGTATACGTCCCAACTTCATCGACACACATGGCTCCAGAATCAACGTCGCACATAGCCACCAATTCCGGGCATGAAGCTCCAACTCCCACATCTTGCTTCACTTTACATTCGTTCACGTTTCCAATTACCACAGTCCTTGTCGCCCGCACGAAGTTGGGAGTAGTCCAAGGTGTCGCAACGGTATAGTTGACGTAGAATTCACCCATCTCCAACAAACACCTCTCAGGCAAAGGACGACTGTAAGATATTTTCAACGACCTCAAATACTCCTCAGCATTATCATCAATGACATCTACTCCATATTCTTCATACTGATCTCCTTGAGTGAGGTGAGTGATGCCGGTAGAAGGATCGGTGTGGTCAGGATCAGGTCGAAAATTAAGAATGGGTGGATTTTCATCAACACATCCATAGTTAGAAATTGAGACGTAGCCAGGTTTGCAGGTACAAGTAGGGGTGTTACTGGCGGTAACAGTGCACATCTCGTGTTTTCCTGTATTTTGTTGTTGGGTTTCACGAAAGTGTAAGAAAGATTAGACACAGGAAAAAAGAGGAATGTCTACCAGAACAATTAGGAGCACCAAATAATCACTTTCAGTGAAAAGTAAGACTCAGCAATCGACCACGCCACACAAGTTCAAACATAATCAATCAGACAAAGAATATGTTACGTCAAACCCCAGTAAGAAAGATCTTTAGAAACTTGATCAACAACTTCAAAAAAAACACTTCGTACCAGAGAATCATGGTGCTGTGCGATCATCAATTTTGATCAAAAATCACTTCCAGTACAATGAATAATGCTCTACAAATGAATCATTCTTCTAGTGTAAATCAACTCACCAGGACACTTTGGAAACCCTGAACAAGCATCTACCCGTGGCTCTGTACACCCACAAATTAACCCGCTCTTTATTCCCCGTAAGGTCTCTTCTGTTGGTGTTTTACCATCATACTTGACTTTTGGATCAGGTTTGGAATCAATTCCAGGGCGACATGCCCGTCCGTTTCCCATTAGACCAGATGGACATTGGCACGTATGGTCAGGCTGGTCAAGAGGTGAGCGGGAGCGGATGCATTGGGCGTTGGTTGCACATTTGGTTTGGTGTTGGGTTTTTCCCCTGGATGATCCTCTGCCATCTTTTCCGACTCTTCCTTTGGTGCTGGTGCTGCCATCCCCGCAGGGATCTACAGGACAACGAAACGTGCTTCTGCAATACGATCCTTCTGTAGAATGGCCATCTTCGTCGCAACAATTATTGGTAGATGGTAGACCAGGGCATGAGCTTTCTGATGAATCGGAAAATGACAATTCCCATGGGGAACGTACGCCTTGCCCAAATTCTATCTCCAATTGATTCCAAAATTCAACGTTTGCCACAAAACCCGGTGAGCTGGACAATGTATTGGAGTCGTTATTGCCACGTTCCGAAGGACACATGCATTCATAAGAACCAAGAGTATTTACACAAATACTCGGTGGATGACATTGGTGCGCCATTGGATTCGACTGAGAAACAGTACATTCATCCACATCCAATATTGTAAACGGCACTTCAAAACATTGCTTTACAACTTCCCTCCCATGCTCGTCAGTGCTTCTCTCCAAAGACGAGCCTCCTTCGGCACCAACAGCTTTGCCTTCCACATCCGAAATGATGGCCTCCTCCAACAGTCTTGTCACAGTGCATCGGACAATCCTTTCCCCCACGCGTTTGTGCAACTCGGCTCCACTCCATGCCACTTCCACATCCACCACTCCTGTCACATCCCGATTGATTTTTTCCACCACCACCCGTAATATAGCCGAGACATCCGCAGGAGCCTTGTCTTGAGAGTAAGTCAGCGATGTTGGGAGACGTTCGCACTTTTGAATGGAATTGGCACTGTTGGCGGCATCGGCATTGGCTTTTCCGGCAGTTTGGGTAGTGGATTCGGTGGGTGATGCCTTTTCGTTCGAATGTGATGGGTCGGCTCTAATGGTTGGAGATGAGGAAAGAAGCAACAGAGCCAATGCGCCCACAGTTGTGGTCAGACAACGGCTTCTGCTTGGTGACATTTTTATGGGGGTTCTTGAAGTCGAAGATACGGGGGGGTGGCAGGTATGGATCTTGGACTGGTTAATTTGCGCTGCCCATCTTCAGTGGAAACAGCAGCTAGAGAACATTTACTTGAACAAACCGATGCCTTGAAATGATCTGGTTGGTGCGCTGATCACTGATATCGTAGTGCGGCTCGATGGGGGGAACACTGTGGGAAATGCCCTTGGCGTCGGATTGAGTTCAAACAGCTTGGTTAAAACACAGGAATAAAAGGAGGGTTAAATCACGGGAAAATGGATGGCTTTGCATGCTCCCCGTGCTTGGCCTCTGCAACACTCCGGGACTGTGACGGTTTAGGACTTTTTAGCGAACAAAAATAGTTTCCCTATGTATAGTTTTGACGGTAGGAAAACTATTTTTGTTCGCTAAAAAATCCAAAGATATCACAGCCTCGGAGTGTTGCTGGCCTCTGGCCTCTGGCCTCTGGCCTCGCATGGATGGCGCGTGGCATGGCGTGGCTGGGCGGGACCTACTACTACTTATTTAAGGTAGGAGTAGTACAATATCTACTTACGGTAGCTTATGGTAGCTTATGGCTGGTAGTAACAAGGCAGGTACTTAGATAAGGTACTTAAGTACTTACTTACTTACTAGGAGTACCAACAAGGGTATGTAATAAGTAGTTAGTAGTAGTACTACTACCTACCTAGCTCTAGATAGGAATCAATATTAAAATTTGAGTAATGAGTGTTCCAGTGAGAGTCACGCAATCTCTCAAATCTCAAACAACTCACTGTTCACCATGGCAAAAGCTAGTGGCTTCCGCTGCTGTGGACACCTCGTCCCCAGTGCCCAACCATCACAGCAATAAAGCACTGAAAATGCTCAGCAGTATCGCATACAACCACCCCAACCTGGTTATGCAATTTTCTCAAGTTCAAACAGGCTAGAACCAAAAATTGCACATCACTCCAAATGTGCCATGCCATGAACCCATGGTTACAGCTGTTGTTTTTTTTTGTGCCCCTCCTCCATTCTCTCATAATGATTGATGATATAAACATCCCAGAAGGATCAACATACTCCCCCTTGAACATATTTTTTGTTTTTTTCAAGTAGCAAGTTGTCCCCACCGATGTGATGAGTTGGCATTGTAGGCACATTGCTGGTTGACTTCACTTACCCAGGTAAACCCCATCCATTCTTTTATCATTTGTACATTATAGAATAATTATCTTCACAGAAAAATGTAAACAAGCAATTTTCTTGAGTTAGGGTGGGCTTGCGACACCTCAAAAGGATTATGTTGGATAAGAAGGTGACATGCAATGTGTTCCACACGACAAGGAACTACTGTCAAAACTGCTCTTGACAGAAAATTGCTGTGTTATCCACACCTATGGTGGAATTAAAATACTAGGTAGAAAGATGTTTCTGTTTGATTCCAGGCATCCGGTATGGTCCAGATTTGTTTGCAAATATCCTGTCTTTGGTCAAGCTCACCAAGACTCACCACATCACCTTCAACAGCCATGATAACAACAGGTTCATCATTCATTATAAAAATGGGAGCACTGAAGAGTTCAAAAAGAGTCAATATGATTTATATTGCCTTGATCTGGTCAAAATCCCTTTTAACGAAGTACTTTGTAACTGTCTTGTGTCCACAGAGTCATAACTCATTGTGGTGACCACTGTTGTGTCTAACATGGAAGGTTCACAAAAAAGCCAAGCTGGCTTGTGATGCATTGAAAAAGCTGGGATTCCCATATCCTGTGGACTTCAAGTCCATGGTATGTTTAGATCTTATTGAACATTGACTTTTTACCATTCAAGATGTTAATGATGCTCACACAATTTTGGTTCCTAACATTGCCAGCCTCAAAGGGAAGACAGTGAGAAAAGAGGCTGCCTCTGGTTCAGAGAGACTACATGCTGATAGGGCCAAAAATGTAGTGGTTGCTGCCAACATTATGTTTGTGAGTCACAAAAGATTTATTTGGTTACAGTGGAGTAAATTTCAGACATGATCACATCAAGATTAGTGAAAGCTTTGGTAAATATCATCAGATTTTACAACAACAGGGGTTTTGGTGTTATCACAATGCTCTCTGATGAGCAGTTTGATCCGGTTTGCAGTTTGCTACGTTCTAACAATACAAGTACCACATATGCTTTGGAAAATGTGCCAGAAGTTAAATTTAAAATAAGAGTTGTGAAGAAATTTTACTTTCAACTCAAATCTACCCTACCATTTGTTGCAATTTCATTTAGAATGATTATTGGTGGTATTGTATGTTTGTGTACTAAGTATGGCTCATTGCTTTCCCATCTAGGGATGACACTCTTTCCATCTTCAGTCCTCATGATATCATGGCTGGGACCAATCTCAATTTTTAAAATCACTTTCAAGTTACATGTAGAACCTTTTGTCATGTTTATGTTGACCATTGTCCAACCAATACAGATCAGGAACAGACTCTAGATGCAATCTACCTTGGTCCCACGGGCAACCTGCAGGGCAGTTATTATCTTTTTACACTTGATAATACAGAAAATTACTCATCCACAATTCCCCACTCCTCCAATGACAAAATAGGTCATCCATAAAGTGGATTGAATTGACAAGGGTAAACAAAGCCTCCCTGATATTGATTTGGATTTTCCTGATGAGCATGAAATTCCTATTGCCAATGCCCAAGATTCTGTGATGACAGGAGTGAACCACATCAAGGCTTCTGCTAACCCCAATGAAACATCGGTGTTTGTTCCACCACCAGACACCACTGACATCAACTACCCAGTAAATGACAACTTCAATCTTTGTGACATGGTAGACTTAACTTGAGACTTGGAGGCGGCCAAACATTACATCAACTTACAGGATCCAGATGCAGAGCCAGTTTTTTTGCTGATCTAGACCTGGACCCAAACATTCAAGTAGAAGATGATAATACAAACTCATTGGATCCAGATCAAAGTTGAGGCTTATTTGTCTCAAGATTAAGATCACAGGAGTGCAAATGGAGACCAATCCATTGAAGAGATGTTAGAGTTGAGCTATGCCCCCAAGATCCCACACCACTTCCTGAGCACAGGAGTGGAATCATTTAATGTTGAGATCTCAGACCGGGATGTGTATCAGTCAGAGGAGGACTTGGATAGCCTTGAACTGTCAGACCCTTCAGTTAGCAATGTATTTGATGAGTTGATGACAGAACTTAATACAATATGCAATATTCCACACCTCATGCCAAAAATAGGGATGAGTTTTGCACATGGATACAGGTTTTTCAATCTCAGTGAAGAAGAGCTTTTAAACTGAATCAAGGCTACAAGAAAGCATTGGAGGTCATCCAGTTGAAGGAAGCAGGTATCAAGGGAGAGTTTCACTATACTAACCTCTTTAAGATGACTCAGGATGTCAGGATTGACACTGGTAGAGATGACTTCATGCCTACAGTCACTCGTAAAGTGATGTAACAGATGGCTGAGCATAAACAAATAGTAATCAAACAAGAAATATAAAATCGGGGCAACAAGGGCAAAGAATCAGTTTTGAAGGAGCTGTGGTAGATACACATGCAAGATATATTTGCACCAATAAAGTTTGAATAAATGAATCCAAAGCAGAGATCAAAGGCTCTAAAATTTCTGCTGTTCTTGGAGCAGAAGTGATCAGGCAAGATAAAAGATCATATTATGTGTGCTGACAGTCAAAAATTGCAACTAGACCTGGTGTGGGACAAAGCTGAATCTCCTATTGTTACCATCACATAAGTCAGATTTTCTGGGAGCACACCTGTTTGTAGAAAGGGATGTAGTTGTTCATATGGGACAGACTGATGATGATGGGTCAGTTAGCCAAACTGATGGCAGAAACAGTTCCCCAGGTGTACCAAAGCTACATCACTTAGTCCAAGACAGGAGCTCTCTACTGATGTCTACTTCAAGCTTCTTTTCTATTGTAATATGGTTTTGGACTTAAAAAGTTTTGATTTTGTTCTAGATGATTGTGACCATTGCTTTGAAAATTTTGAGGTGAATGGGAAGCAGCTAACATTATGCTGTTATGTGGATAACATGAAAGTTTCCCATGAGAACAATGAAGTCATGGATAGAAATAATGTTGTTTGGTTTGAGGGCATTTATGGGAATATAAGAGTGTAATGAGGCAAGCTCCACAAATATTTAGGAAAGTTTTTTGATTTTTGTGATAGAGGCAAGATGAAAGTAGATATTGTCAATTTCTCAAGAAAACCATTCATGAATTCCCAGAGGCCATCCTCACAATCACAACCTTGCCCATACCTGCAGCCAACAATCTTTTCAATTTGAGAGATGATGATGATTGAAAGTTATTAGATGATGGTAGAGTAAGAGCCTCTCATCTTGCAATGGCCCAATTACTTTTTGTAAAATATGAGGCATGTTGTACCTATGTCTGACTTTGGAGATTAATAATCTGTTTGTAATCAATCAGTATAAAGATGAAACATTCACAGTTCAAACAGACTTAAAATCTCACAGTGAAGGAGGCAGGACACTGGAAAGGGCTTCATAATATCTGTATTGAGGAAGCAAAAGCTCGATGCTAAGAGTTCTACCAAGGTGGAGATTATTGGAGTGGACAATGCAATGTCCAAGATCATCTGGACCAACTACTTCATTGCAGCACAAGAATAATAGGTTGAGGAGTGTTCTATTTTGAAAGATAATCAGGGCACAATACTCTTGAAAACAAACAGCAAGGATTCCAGCTGTTAGAATACCCACCACACGAACATTAAATTCTTCTTTGTAACAGTTAGAATGCAGGCTGGAGAAATCACCATTTGGCATTGCCCATTGGAGGACATGGTTTCTGATTATTTCACCAAGCCCATCCAGGAGAATATATTCAGGAAGTTTTGATTGGTGATAATGAATGTCAATTAAGATATTCCTGATGCATCAATGACCAACAAGAGAGTGATGATGCTGGCCTCCTGTCATCCACATGAGTGTGTTGTATGTCAAGACTTGGGATCAAAATCTGGCATCTGTCACATGAGATGGAAGTTTCTAGATAACTACAATACTGAGCTTGCCTCTTCAAGTACATACTTATTTTTATCTACTCCTACTATTTTTCATAGATACACACAATCTCATAATAATAGCACTAACTTGAACCCCCCTTTTCACTCTCTCAAGAAATTTGTATATATACCACAGTAACTTTTAAAACTGTTTAGTAAAGAGGGCAATGTATTTATTCCAGGGGTCAAAACAGTTTGTTCTGCTAAATGACATTGTTGTAGGTGAATTAATATGAATTTCTAGGTGTAAAGAGATAATATACTTATGATGTATCATAATATTATTACTTCAATATGATTTTTATCTAAGTGCATAACATTCTTCATCCCTTCTGTACTTAATGTACATTGCACTAACCCCCAACCCTAAGTAGCCCTAACCTATGTACTAAAACTAAAAAGTATGGTACCAACCAAACAAAAAACATATCTATCTACCTATATAGTACCTTACAGCTGCATAAATGATACTAAGTCAAAGTGCATAATCTATCTACTAAAGAGCAAAAAATATTTACCATCAATAATAGAAAATGATCTTATAATGGAAAACAACCCATGGTTGTTTTCAAATAATAAGTTTCCATGGTTGCAATATAATCACAGTTTTTTACTGTGGTTGTGTCCAAAATAGAAGGTTGATTTTAAAATTACCACTACATCAAACTAACTACAGTCTCCTATGGTAGATTTAGGTATATACCATACTATGTTACATTATTCATATGAAAAAATTGGAAATTTTTTTTAGTGTTCTATACAGGTTCTTATCTGAACTTGTTCTGAGGGGTATGTGCCATACTGTTCTACTTACAGATAATTTTATTTATGCCACTATTTTCTTTTATTAACCTCAACTACTAATGTTGGTGTCAATTTTTGTTTTTCTCCAAAATTTGTTTTCTTGAATTCAAAAATTTGTACTATATTCTACTACTACATGTTTGTGTATGTACCCGCAATAAAAATCTGTTTTTATTATTTAATAAACTACCATGCCTATTTACAATATTGTACTTATTACCAATATACTACCTCCTACATTATTTTTTTTACTTCTACAGTACTTCTACCTGTCATGATACATTATGTAATACTACTACTACGAATATTTTTGTACCACACCCTACATTATTTTTTCACTGCTAAAGTATTGTAGGTAAGTAGGAAGTACTTTTAATACACAGTAGGTCCAGTACCTAGGTATTCTCTATCAATTTTGTGCAAACTCTATTGTAATATATACGCCCATAATAAGTAGTAATATTTAGGTAGAGGTACAATAGGGTACAGTATCCACTACTTTGGTAGTAAGTATCCACCTTGCTTTTGGTTAATACGAGTAATAATTTCTCCTGCTATTAATTATGAGTAATAATAAAATGAGAGCGAAGCTCTCATTTTACAAAATTGCTGTTTTCCAAAACAGACAATTGTAATAATCGTTGCCACCATGGTGGCCACAGTGGCCGACGCGCCGGCGGCAATTTAATCATCACAATGATGATCATCGCCGGCGTCCGCACGGAACGCCCGACTCTATCCGACAAACCATGTAATTGGTTAGATCGGAAGCGGTCGGTGCGAGTTCGTATTTGGACGCCATGGCGACGATGATGGGTCGGCGGAAGCCGCTGATGCAGTGATGCATACGCGGCCGTCTCGGCACTAACCGTCGTCGTTAAAGGCGCGGGCACCTTAGACGGAT
>JALLOT010001865.1:0-13931 GCA_036939595.1 Thalassiosira livingstoniorum | reverse complement strand
ATTACTTAGGACCTTAGTTAGCTAGTACCATGACCTTGTTCTTGGGCTCTGACAGCTCAGGCAGTTATATTTTGTACAACTTGCTCTGGCTCCCATCATATGACCAGCAAAATGGAAAGAAAATTCAATGAAAATTAAATGCTGTATGACATTGTCCATGTTCATGGACAGATGCACAATTTTGAGAAGTTCTGATTTATATGGCTATTTTGCTTTGGTTTCCAACTCAAGTATTACCATCCAGGTGTGATGGTTGCAACTGCATCCGCAAATACTGGCTTTGATTCTACACGGCTTACCTTCATCTTGCAATGTGGGTTCATGCCTGACCTACTAACTTTCTTTCAGGAACAAGGGCATCTTGTTAGGGTTGAAGGAAGCAAAGGAAATGTTCTTGTGTTGGGCAACATTGCCTCATACTTGCAGGGGATGTCTCTTTTTCATTGGCTGTCTCTTAGCAAAGAGGAATTGACCAAAGAGGAGGAACAGATTTGCTTTGTCAACTCAACAATCTGCCAAAAAAACGATGCAAATCCTGGTGGAGATTGCAAAGGAGACAAATTTGAGGTAGGAAATGTTTCTGGTGGTGCGTTGGGATTAGAATTAGCAAGCTCAACAAAGGCTCCAAAATTTAAAGATGGAAGAATGGGAATATTGTTTCCATTACCATTGGAATCGGGCTTGGCTCCTGGACAACAAGGAAGCAGTGGAGGAAGCAAAGAACACGGATTGAAAAGTTTCCGGCTACAAATTGGTGATGAATGGAGTTGATTGGATAGATAGATCAATCAACTGGAAGGAATGGTCTTGATTGCAATGATTTGGAAGGTTAGAAGTGGAGGAATTCCCACCACCAGCAACAACATTAAAATCATCACGAGTGTTGGTAGTGGTGGAACGACAGTCATTGGGAGTGGCGTAGTTGACGGAAATGTGGTGAGTATTCTTGGAAGGTTCAATTGTTGATGGGGGTGGTTGGTCATGGTAGTTGTAGATGGCTGTGGTGTGATGATTGTTTTGTGAAAAAAGATAATCTGGCTGAGTCATCAGTCAGAGCTCAAAAAACATGCTGCCCAGGTCTGACCTTCACAGATCCCAGAGTATCTACGATGAGGCCTCTCTAAAAAATAGCTTTCAAATTCAAAAAATCTCAAAAAAAAAAAAATAACTACTAGCATTAACATGAAGGCAACGCACAAGATACAAGTATTACAGTGTGTGCCAATGTGCCCCTTGCAAGATTTTACAATCAAATCTCCACCAAAAGCTTCAAGCTGGAGCATACCACTACAGGATTATTTTTTGGAGATTTTTATTTATTTTGAAATTGCTGAATGGAATCTAAAAGTAGTTACAAGCAATTTTGCGTAAAATAATTTTCACGTGAAATCATCGATATTTTTGTCTCCAAAATTACCAATGGCAGGCATAGAAGTACTATCCATGGATTGAAGTGCGCAGATAGTTTTTCATCCGTGCAGATAGTTTTTTCATCTGCGCGGATGAAAAACTATCTGCATGGATGAAAAAACTATCCGCGCTAGAGTTTCAATATCCATTTATATATGCTTTATTACTATTAAAGGTAGCTATTATATCTACCTACATACCTACCAATTGATTTTGAATGTGAAGTGGAATGGAATGAATAGCAGGAATGGTATGGAATCTGTATGTGTATTAAAAATAATAGCAAGTATGTACAATAAATACTAGTGGAACTAGTAGTAGATATCAGTAGATATCCTTATCTATCTACTTATCTAGCTACAATACCCATGGTATTTTTAATAGGTACTCTTATTATTACTGATAATAATCAACTGATTAGAAAACTTGTAGGTAGGATTACTCTAGGTAGATAGAATGGTACAATACAGGTCCTATCACAGTACATACCATACAACAAAGTCCAATAAAAAAATGACTTGGTAGTACAATACTAACTAGATAGTACAACCTAGTACAACAATAGCTACTTATTACCTACCTTATGGTAGTTCCGACCATAATAATAATAATATTATTCATACAGACCCACCATGGCATGCTCCATTGCTGGTGGCAGCAGATTCTCTGCATCCAACTGCAGGCCATAACGATTTTAGGATTCTGAATCACAATCAGAATCCTAAAATCATAATGACCTGCAGTTGGATGCAGAGAATCTGTCTTTTGAGGCCATGATTTGTTTCGAAATTCGACGGCATTGACGACGCCGTTGACGTTAAAATTAACCAACAAACGGCATCTTTGACGGTGTCGATGGTGCCGTCGTGCCATGTCCATTGTTAGTTACTTGTAGGAGTATTATTTATAGTAGTAGGTAGTAGTTAGAGACTGTTAGAGATAATATTAGATTATGGTATTGCATGGTACCTACATACATAAAATCAAAAAATATTGAAAAATTGGCGATAATAATGCAGCGGAACCTTTCAATGCAAAAAGCATTTTTTATTTCAGGCAGATCATTTTACTATCCATGGATGGTTTTACCATCCGCACTGATGGTTTTCTCATCCACACGGATGGTTTTCTCATCTGCACGGATGGTTGCGCAAAACAGCATTGATTGGAACCCAATCCACGGTTCAAAATAAGGGAAAAAGAAATTTTTGTCAAATGGCAAAAATATTTTTACACAAAACAGGAAGTCAAAAAATTTGTTTGGGGAACATCAGTGATAAAAAATACATAAATCGCCAAAAAAATAATCCATTAGCGGTACCTTCCTGCTGCAAGCTAATCTGCCAACTTGGTACTAGTCGGTAGAGCCGATTGTGTAGGATTGTGTCCATCAGATAGTATTGTACAATACTCTACTTCAATGCAATGCCCCCTTTGCTAAAAAAAAAACTCAGAAGATCTCCAATTATCTGAAATGATACCTGCACAGCAGCTACAGTCCACTAATGATCAATCTTCTTTCTGTGTGTATTTGTCTGTGGGCATTTTTTTACTTGTAGTCATCCTAGAACATTTTTCTTGTATTCCAAAGTGCTTATTTCATAAAAATAAGCTTCTGATGAAAACAAAATAGGCGTTTTGTAGAATACAAGAAAAATTTACACGGATGACTACATACAAAGTCTTACTCCTTCATATTCCATGCCAGAGAACTAAAAAAAAAGGCAATTGATGTTTTTTTCTGGCCCACTGACATGGAATACAAAGGCATAAGACTTTTTATAGTATTCCACAAAATGCCTTTTTTCATCCTAAGTTTATTATTTCCAAAAAATAAGCACTTTGAAATACAAGAATATGTCATAGGACCTAGGACAATTACAAATATGAAAATTCAACCCTAGTACTATCTAAATGTTTCTCTGGCATATCAAAATATAATAGAATTAAACTACTATGTTAAAAATTCTTCCCTTCATCCACTAACATAAGCACCCCACTGCATCTTCCAAATCCATAGATCTATGAAAATACCAGTATGTAATGCTGGATGATAGAAAAGTGACTATGACTTAATTTACAGGCTCCCAATACCAAAATGGGATTGGATTGGTTGTGGGATTCCTATGGTGCAAGCACCACAATTTGCTTCCTTTCAAATCTGTGACCCAATAATATTCCATATGACAATTAACAGCTACATAACAATACCACTAATATCATTTGAACTTATTTCATTTTATGTGGGTAAAAAACAAAATGATTAGGCTTGCAAACAATGAACATGGGTCTGAAAGTTTTCAGTGATAATTGACATAACATGTTGCAGCAAGAACTCTTTTTCTAGATAAATATTGTTCTAAGAACAAGCAATGTTGTTTGTGCAAATTATTGATTGATTTAGTCACATAGGTTTTAGGACCAAATGCCCTAATGACCTTTAATTTTGACAGATTTTTTATGAATATTTGGCTTGATACTTTTCTTTCTAATCCAATTTTAATATTTTGAAACTGATGTTTTGTCTGCCATCATGCCAGTGATTACAAAAATACAGAAAACGTTTTGAGGCATCAGTTATTCCAAAGAAGTACCACTTATAGTTTTATCAATGTGATCATGTCGAAGGTAATATTGAAAATCAATTAAGCTCAACAATAATTGAGCAAGTGAGTTCACGTTTAATGTTATTGAAGAAGTTGAAAAGCTTTGTCAATCATAAACATTATTGTACCTCTCCCATATTGAAATTGAAGTTAATATTAAAATTCAATCAAAGTACATTATTAAACCTTGCTATCATGATAAAGCTTGCTCTTGTTTGGTTTGCAAATATTTTCTTCTGAAATTGGGAAGAAAAGTATTAAAAACCATGAAAAATCAATTAAAATGTTCATTTTGAATTGTTAATGGTGGTCTCATATTGATAAAAATAATGCATACATAATTAATCATAGGTCACATATCAAATGAGGTGTTTTGATGGCAATACAGTGGCATTCTTACAAAATAGTCACGTCAGTAAAACAAAATCATCATTCTCCCTATTAGAGGGATTATTTTTGTGAGATACTGTAGTGTCGTGTTTCAGTTGAAAATCAATGATTAAGCTTTTGAATGGAGATAAAATTTCATTCATCAAAATGAAAACTTACAAAAGAAATATGGAACATTAGCTATTTTAAACTATGGTACCCAGGAAAATTCTGAAATAGAAAACAAAAGGACATAGAACAAAATTACAAAAAAATGGGATCTCAGATATTGAAACAATATCCAATAGCCACACAAACACCAGTGCTATTCATAAATAGATCAACTCAGGAGAAATAGGTAAGAGGGCAAATGAATGTTAGTGGCAGTACCAACAACATAGGAAGAGAATTTTTTAGCTGCACAAAAAGAGCAAAACAAGAGTAACAGAAGCAGCATCAGTGGTAACAAAAGCAGCAGCAGCATCATCATTGTTTGAAGCAAAGACATCAGTAAAAGCATCAGAAAAGATACTAGCAACAGACATAACTGAATAAATTGCAATGACAAAAGATTCCACACATAAAGTACAACTGGTAGATTTTGGTAATGAATAGTTGTCAATTTTTCAGGATTTTTTGACTTCCTATTTATATTTTGATGTGTATCACAGATAGGATTTTTCATGGATCTCAATCAAGGATCAAGGAGCAGTGTAGATTGAAAACTGATTCTCATGAATAATTAGCACTTCAGGAATATCCAAATTCAGTGCATCCATATAGTAAAGCTGTAACATAATTTTCAAAGCAAAACAAATTCAAAGTAAATTTACCTTCAACACAAACATTGAATAGAGTCTACTTCAAATATAAAATGTTCACTCAGTTCAATTTTCTGTCCATGCCTTTCCAATTTATTTCAAGTGGGAATTGGCAAGTAATATTTTTTTACTTCTATCATGTATTTTTTAGTTTTAAACTTTTATTAGTCCAGGTTTCATATGATACTTTATTGATTTGGGCTAGAAAAGATTTGATTTTTAAATTGAACAAGTTAATATGCTTTATTTTGAATTTGAAGTCTATTCATCAATATATATACTGAGGAGTTGTATTTACAGACATACCAGTTTAATATTGTTTTGACTATGATAACATTGGGTACTAACTTAGGTTTGTATATTTTTTGCAAAGAAATGAAAATAGCATGAAATGTTATGCAGTTGTTTTCAATGACATGTGTTTGTGTGCAAGCTTGTCTTTCTTCCTCTATTTTTTTTTTGCAGCAATAATGTTGTCATGTCATTTCTACTATTGCTGTATTTTATTTTGATCATTATCAGCATTGCATACAGTATTTATCCTTCTTCTTGTATCACATGTGATATTATTTGATGATGGATTGTAACAACTACATTCAATGCCATTCTGTGCATGTCATTATTGTTGCTGTCAGCCACCAGCCACTGCATTGGTCATTTTCTGACTCTTTTTCAATCTGTTCTTGTTTATTGCATGTCAATCAAATCCTGCTATTGGAAGACTAGATGGTTGTCATGTTTCATTCCATTGGCTGTAACATTATCATCTTGTGGATAACACTATTGCTCGTGGCACATATCATACAATGATATTTACAATGTTTTGCATGATACTGTCTCATGTATGCCTTCATGATTGGTGTGTGCAATTTCATCATTATTTACAGTTTACAATGATATCAAAACAGTGAAGTATTCCAAGGTTCTTGCCATTCAGAGCTTATTGTAGTGCCATCAACAATAAAAGCAAATTGTTACCCAAAGTAAGGCATTGGCAATATCTCAACCATTATAAAATGAAGAGTAGGTGGTTTATCAATAGCAAGGTTGCACAGCAACACACATCACATTCAGACACATTGACAGCAGTAAAGGGATTTTTGGGGTTCAAAATGGTACTAACTGGGCACTGGTCATTTCTAATGTTGAAATATTTTTGCATCTAGAAGCAATTGATATAACAGCTTGTTGTCATTTTAGTTTTGCCTGTCTATTGTACATAAAATAATAGAATTAAAATATGATTTAAAAAACCAAAACAGTAGTTCCCATCATAAAATTACCATTTTTACTGAGTATTTGAACTTGGCTATAACTTAACCAAATGGTATGATGGTGACATCCACAGCCAGCTGCTGCCACAAATCACATTTGACAGGTTGTTAAGAGCAATTGGAGTCAGGGCTTGAGTACAAAATAACAATCTAAAAGTACATAGGCTGTCAAAACAGCCATCAGACCCTGACTCCAAACGGAGCTCAGTCTATACTATTATTTTGACTTGACACCATGGCAATGGATCTCAAATCCAATGCCGTTGCTGCTGTAGAGGACAGGGCCCTCAGCGTGCCAGCATGCCCCAAAGTCATTACTTGTTTGCACAATTAACATCTAAAAATATAATTTGTTATTAACTAGCTCTCAGGTAACAAGATTATGCTGCTTAGGCCACTCCAAGGCACCAACCATGTCAAGGGAGATGGTGGTATCTCAACAACGCCGTGTTGCTCTTGCCTCTTGTCTGTGATAAAATGTGATACATTTCATTACCTAAGTACATAACTAACATCTAAAGTCTATGTGCTATTTATATTACCAATTAGGTACTTAATGAATTAGAGCTAGTTAGGTAATAGAAAGTATGCCAGAAAAAGATGGTACCATGGTTGCCACGGCTCATAGTTGCATGCCATTGTCTGTTGTTTGGCCGATGGGCTTGCTTGGCTTTGTTATTTTTGCTTGAGAAAAGCATGTGCACCTATGGGCGCATATTACGTGCAAATGACAAAATTTTGACAAAAACTTGTGGCAGGCATCTGGCTGGCAGAGACACTAAAATGCCAATTAGGCACTGCCTTTTGTATTTTATTTTGGATTTTCCCAACATGCCCACCCCTCTCAAAATGCGGAGCAGGTGTGATGGAACGGGCAACACCACCTATTGTTTTTAGCAAGATAATAGTACCCAATAGCACCCTTCTCCTACTGAGCCATATGTGTACTCTTGAACTTTTGTACTTAAAGGTACATACATAGCACATGTGCTGATGCATGACTTACAAATACAGAAAATGAATACCAAATAGCTTGATTTTCCTATCTCAATGAAAGATAGTATATAGAGATGTACAATTTTATTACTAATTCCTATGAGGTGGGTGCATTGAGTGGGCATGTTGGTTCATCACCCAAGCCTTGGTCAGGCTCAGGTGACGAACCAACATGCCCGTCAGCAGGGCCTGCTTATCATGCATCAAAATTTGAGTTGAGGCAGGGTGGGTGTTTTGGGAAGGCTGTTGCAAAATACAAAAGGCAGCACCTTATTAGGGACAGCAGCTGTTGTGTTGAGCTCAATCAACATTTCACTTTCACTTATTTTGAAAAAATGTTCACCAAATAAATTTTATAAACTTCAACAAAATAAAAATATGGCAAGAATTATAATGATAATGTAAGAAACAAAGTCGTGCATTGATCAAACTGTTTGAAAAATTTAGATTTTTTGTTGCTTCTTCATTGAAAAAATGAGTCCTATTTTGGGTCAGCAATGGCCAAAATGAGAGCTCTAATATTTACTAATCAAAAAATGAACCACACAAAGTATTTGATGTCTATGTAGAAAATATTGCATTCCCAATTGAACACTTTGTTTGCCAATTTAAAAATATCTGTATATAATATGTAGCCATTTCTGAAATATTAATTTTGGGTTTGTTTTATTTTACACGGTTCTTACCAAGGAATGGGCACATCTTAGTACTACAATATTATTTTGCTTTGTTCCTTGTACGTTGCATTGACTAATCCAAGCTAAACTCAATTGGTTGGCATAGTATCAATCCACTATTGCATTTTGCAATTCCCTAACACAAATAGGAAAAACCCATGACTTAAAGGATTTGCATGATAATTGACACTTCGTTGCTTCATTTCTCCATTCTTTGTGTTGTTCCCACATTGGAATAATTTTACAAAATTGTCCTTGTTGTCAGCATTGCTAAATTTTTGTTCCAAAGAGAAGAACTCACAGTGGAGAATGAGATTAATGATGTTAACATAGGGAAAATCAAATTAATAATTTGCATCTAGGTACTATCATCTAATTAATAAGTAGCATTATTTATTGTTAGGTATTGCAGTACCTTGTTTAACAATACTACCACCACTGCAATGAAGATTCAAAAATTGCCCTACGTTCCTTGGTCAGGATAAAGTTAGGTCTTTTGGCGTGGTAAGAAATTGGCTATTATATAACGATTTGCGAGAATGAATGCAACTCTGCTTTTTAATCCGTATTTTTCATGATATAGAATAACGGGAAGGTACGTTGTGTGCAGCAGTCAACTAGAGTTCGCTATGCTATAATTGACACTGGCCAATGTTTAACCTTTGATATCGCATCCGAAAAAACTTATGACAATGGATTCGGCCGCTGCATTCTCAATTCTTAACGTGAATTGAAATAATGAGGATGGGCTGCAATATATTGAGTTGTATTCGCAGCAACAAACATAAACATAAAATTTGATCCACATGAACTTTAAACTTGATCCGGTGGGACGCCATCCGGATAAATGAGCTTCATTTGCCCTTCCGACAATCCTCCTCCGTCGAGTATCCAATTGTGGAAGTCGGTGCCGGTGATTCCTTTCGGCCAATCTCCCACAACTTTCGGGTCTTTGGTGATGTATCCCTTATGATTCTCAAAAATGAAGACTAGGTGGTGTTTCAGAAAGGATGAGTAAGGAATGAATTTCATGAGAAATGGTTTCAAGCTTATTAGAAAATGATATATTTGATATGATGTAGTATTCACCTTTTTTGCCCCTAGAATTCAAAAGTGCTCTGTGCTTGACTGTGCCTTCTTTGTAATCCAAGTAGCACTGTTAAAAAATGAATAGTTTTTTAGACCATGATTTCGAACGCTCCAACAAAAAAACACCAGTACCAAGAAACATAATCGTTACTCACCTGAATAGCATTTCCTTGGGTATCCTTATCTCGAATCTGATGCTTAATCAACGCACAACACGATTCACCCGTCAAACCACAACATTCAATGGGCGTAATCGTTCGTTTTCCAGGAGGGGCAATCTCCACCGATTCCGAAAGCAACACCTCCAACGAAGCCGCAGCGTCATTGGTATTCGTTTCCGTACCGACTGTCATCACGCCACCCGCCAGCGGCAATCCTTTCCCACCGCCCGAAATGGGATCGTTCAGATAATCGCGGATCGCATCGTCGAGTTTGGCGCCGAGGATGCGAACGGGCGTGTCGTTCCACAGAATGGAGTCTTCGGTGGGTGCCGAGATGATTTCTTGTGCGACTATGGGTGGTATTTTTCGTTTTTCGTAGTTGGATGCTTCTTCTCCGGAGCCGTCCCATGTGCTGTGAGATGGAGAAAGAGCATTTTGGAGCAAAGAAGAGAATTAAAAGTGAGTTCAACCGTGGAACGAGAATGTTGAAGTGACAATTGAATTTTAATCCGAAAAAGCTCACAAGTCGTAATGGACTTTGCAGTCACCATCCCTCCCAAGGACGCGATCATCATCACCCATGGGTATGACCATGGAATTGTACAAACTGTCCCCCTTATCACGTTTTCCTACGACTATGGTTCGTACAAATTTGTCCGTGTCGGTGTTCATTTCCAATATTTCCTTGTCTATCAACGTTTTGCAAGCGGCTGCTGACATTCGTTGATTGACACACTCGGGCCATTTGGTCTTTGCCACCAGTAGAAGCTGGAATACGTGCGGCACGAAAAAAATATTATTCAGCAACCTTGTGATCCAAAATTCAAATATGGCATTCAAATATGGATGTTCGAGAAATGTGAAAAAACGCACCCTTTGCATCTGCTCATTCGTCAAATCAACCGATTGAAATCCGGTCATTTCCAATAACGCCTTTGAAACCTCCAATTCTCTCGATGGCTCATTTTTGTTGACCCCCCGTCCATCCATGAAGGATGACATTGCCACAAAATTAACCAGTGCCAATGCAAAAACGGCCAACAAAACCCTTCGCTTTTTGGATCCCAACACCCCTGCGGCGCCACAGTGTCCTTGACCCACATCTTTTTGCCCAAACCACGAAGAGACCGAATCCAAGATCGATACTTGTGCCCATTGAGGAATCTGCAAAGATGACAATTGCCGATTGGCCCAAGATGATGAGGATGATGAGGATGATGAGGATGATCCGGATGATCCGGATGATACATGTTGAGGCTGCCTCCCATTGCTCCCATGCTCGTGCGCTTCGGGGTCGAGGTCGGCGCTACAGGATGGCGACCGGGAAAGAGAAAGGCGCTTCTTCCTAAGACGACTAGCAAGGACTAGAATGGGGCGGCGGTGTGGGGCTTTTTGGGGTTGGCTGGGTGTTCCGTCGTGATCGTTTCTGTGTAGAGGCGGCATGGTTGTTGGAAAAATTGAAAATAAAAATAATAATAAGAGCTTATCTTTAGACGAAAACCTGCTCAGTGAAGAGACAGAAAATGAAAACAAAAAAATAATAAAGGCACCATAGTATTGTGGTATTGTAGTAAGTAGAAGTAGAATACCCTGTGATAATAATATTATTCTATTATTGATACCATATCTAGTTTAGTAGTTTGTTCTTACGTGTCTACTACGACTTCTCCAGATCCGCAAATAAACGATATTGCCCGCCGCAAAAAGAATCAGCACAGAATCCAACAGAATCTCAGAGACGAAAAGAAGTTTCGGGTCCAAACTGGTCCATTTTTGTGTCCGCACGCGTGAGAAAAAAACAGTAAAAACCTTTGGGGTACCTTTAGTTTTTACTTTTTTTCTCACTTGAGCGGACACAAATGTAACCGCACGCAACTGTGAGTGGGTTTTACACAAACCTTTCTGGTTTGGAACTTGTGCAAAGCCCTCGTTCCTAACCAGAAAGGTGTGACTGGAAAACCATCTCCAGTCAACAGTACGGTTACTCACAGTGTCATGGTTAATTGAAAGAGACTCTTGATGGTAAAATCCCACCTTGTAAAGTCACTAGGAGTGAGTTTCTCCAAGGAGAAGCCCCAAATACTGTCAAATTGATGTCAAGAGAGCACTCTGTTGTCACAGGTCTTCCCATCCATCATCACAAGATCAGCTAGTGATGACAAATATCTGTATTTACGGACCCTATTAACTGCAAAGAGAGTATTCTCAGACAAGTTTCCACTATCCACCAATAATTGCATCATCAACTGATCATGTTAACAACAGAGCAGAAGAGAGAAAGACTCTTTCATCTCAACTTGAAGGGCAAAAGAGGGAGAGAAGAGACCAAAGGTGATTAATCTGTGTGTCAGTGGTCAAGAAACTGCACTTAGCAAAGGTCAACACTAGTAGTTGACCCAACAAACCAGTCTCCACTTGAAGTACCTCAAAGGCATATTGAAGGAAGGACTCAACAGCATCAGGCATATTCCAATGTATGAGTAAAAGATCAAGTTTTTGCACAGACACACTCAATATTGAGATTTAGAAGACCAACACCATAAAACTTCTTTGGTAGCATACAGAATTCTTTCCTAATATTCCTGTTCATGCCCCAAAAGTGAAGGATTTTGTAACAGATCCTCTCATAGGTCTTCTCAAGAGCCTTGATTGGGCACGAAACCACACCAATATCATAGCACATAGAAGGAACTAGTTGAGAGGTCATGATGATCCATGCATCCATATGAGGAAGTGGCCTTAGTGCAAGTTTGTCAGCCTATTCCAGGCCATATTTAACTATCCTTTCCTCATTATGAGTGGTGAAATCACCATCAGGACTGACAAAGATACCAAGGCCCTTTGAGGAAGTAGAACACAGGAGGAGAGGAATTTGTACATTGGAATCATCAGATTGGGGAAAAGTGAGACATGGATCACATGTTTCCTTGGGAGTCTGGAGCTTAGAAAGACCACGTTGGAATTTCCAGAGCACAATATAGGCATGGATTTTTTCCTTGAGAATACCACCAGTGGCAGCAACAAGTTAAGTTTCTTTTGGAGTGCCATTGGAGCCCAGCGGGGGATATCAGTATCACCCATGAAAATAACAGCAGCCAGCCATAAAAGTACATTGCTACATGCAGAGACAAGCCTCACACCACAACCCAAGACATCACATCAGAATATGTGACTCATGCAAAGAATGGCAAAGCAGTGATTTGTTTCACTCTCAGGAAGGCACTCTACAGATGTCCGAAGTCCATGCTGCTTTTCTAAAGAAAGTTGGTTGCGAACCTCAAGAAAAAATGTTTTGTCCTCAATCCCTACAATCCTTGTGTGGCTAATCTAAATGTGCTGGCTGCATGTGCAAACCATGGTCATGGTAATGAAGGCCAAGGTTCCAATAATATGAAAACCAAAAGAATAAAAAATGTCAGAAGGATTGAGAATGACAAGGACAGAGTTCAAGCTACTGTCTGTTGGCATGTTGAGAACCTCAAGATATCCTGCAAAAACAAAGAAGTGGTCAACAAATTGATTCAATGGTTTGAAAGAATTTATGGCCATGTTAGGATGTCAAGAGGGTTCAAGCATGACTTCCTAGGCATGAAATTAGATTTTTTGAGCCTTGGGAAAGTTTGGATCAACAAGGTTGAGTTCTTGCTCAAAAATCATTTGCAAATTCCTGGAAGTAATCAGTTTGTCTTTGCCTACTCTGACTGCCAAATCATCTGTTTGATGTGATGAGGAAAGAGGACAGAGTAAAACTTGATGAGGAGCAGGCAATTTCTTTCTACCTTGCAGTCACACAGTTTCCATTTGTCAACATCTGATGCCATTGAGACATTCAAGAGGCAGTTTCATTTCTATGCATACAGGTAAAAGACACAGATGAAGATGATTGGAACAAGGTGAAGCATGTGCTCAGATACATCACAAAGGCACACTCTTTCTGCCTTTAACTCTTGAGGTCAATGGGAACCACAGAATCAACTAATGTGTGGATGCTTTTTTTTCAGTCCAACCAGATTTTGAATCTCATAATGGTGCAGGGTTGACTTTAGACAAAGATTTTGCTGCTTCCATCTCCAGAAAGCAAAAACTCAACACAAAAAGTTTTACAGAGGTGGAAATAGTTGGGCTTGATGATGAAATTAGTAAAATTCTGCAGACCAACTACTTCTTGCAGTCCCATGGTTACATTATCAGTGAGTGTTACTTGTTCCAGGAAAATCAAAGCACAATGTTTTTGGAAGTAAATAGAAAGGATTGGAGTAGCCAGAGTGATTGTCACATAGATGTCAAATATTTTTTTGCTAATGATTGTATCAAGAAAGATGGGCTTACTATCAAATAATATTGTCCCACTAAACAAATGGTAGCAGACCATTTTACAAAACCCTTCAGGGGCATTTGTTTTGAAAATTTTGGTCTGAAATTATGAATGTTGACAAAGAGGTTCCAGACACTGTTATGAAAGATGAGAGAGCAATGCACCTTGCCTCTTGTCGGCCACAGGAGTGTGTTGGAGAAGGAGGGAGGTCCT
>JALLOT010001864.1:0-13936 GCA_036939595.1 Thalassiosira livingstoniorum | reverse complement strand
ATGACACAAGAAAGAGGCTCAAACTTTGGGAGCTGCCCCCTACCCCCTACTGGTATATTTGTAATAACTTTGTACCATGTCTACATAGAAAAATGTGAATGGTGCCTGTAAAACAGACCCAAATGTTACTATTCAACACTTCTAACAAACACATAAATCCCCCCCCCTCTCCTGGCAGCCCTCATCTAATGACATGCACCCTTGAAATTTAATTTCTGAACAGGGAATGGGCTTCAACTTCTCTTCAATGTCAGTAGAACACATATATCTGTGGTTGTGCAACTGAACCAGGAAAAAACTGACAATCATCAGACTACAGCTCACCAGAAGGAGGCTTTAGCATCTGACCATGATATACAGGACTTGTGGGATGACCTAAAAGGATATTTCAACTGATTGCAGCAAGGAAACACATGACCCCTACGTCAGGGATTAGTGAGGGAATATGTTTAAGACAAACACAGTTTGTGGATGCACTTCTGTTGATACCCTAAGGAAACACTCAAACAAGAATCTGAATGACTACACACAAAATCTAAGGAAAAGAAAACAACCCAAATTTGATTTTTTGAGAAATGAAATGTTCCTTCTTAGTGATCATGACAAATAATATCAACACAGGAAAAAGGGAAGACAGTTTGGAACACTCCAATGTCTACACTAAAATGATCAAATCAATCATTAATTATTTCATCTGAACAAACACATTTGCATTCACATATCACCAGCCCAAGAAAAGAAATTTGCACCTGGAAAAGAAATTTTGATTAAAGTCTATAGAAATCTTATTACTAAAGAACCTACACAAGTGACTGGAAAAGAGAATGCAGCAGCACCAGGATTTTTTGTAAAAGCAACCTATGGACCTACAAATGAACCTACAAATGTACCTACAAATGAACCTACAAATGAACCTACAAATGAACTATTTTGAATTAAGTGCAATCGTTCTTGTGGTCAAGAGTTTTAAGGGGAATTTCATGGGATTTTGATCATCTGGGATCTACCATTTCTTTCATTGTACAAAATTTTTGTTGTTGTGTAGACAGCAACAGGTAACAATCTAATAAAAGAAGGAGAGAGTGTACGCAAGTTAATTGCACATTTTTTGCTGTTGATTTGGTTATAGATTTGTCGATATTCCATGATACAAAGAATTTCAACTCAAAAGAGTCAAGGTTTCATAAAAGACATCCTCTCTTGAGAGGAAATAAGTACAACATCTAAACAATGATACAAAAGATATCCATTATAATATTTTGCCACCATTACAAAGTTAAAAATAGGACATCCAATTAAACCGTCACCTATTCTTTGTAGTACTAAGCATCGAACTAAGAAACCCAAACCCAGTCCCCAACGCATTCCCACTTGCCGTACTCATGGCACTGGCACTAATTCCACCAAATCCACCACTCATGCCACCACCTAAGCCACTCGTGCCACTACCACCCTTTTCTTCCTGTGCTTTCTTTCCATATTTCCGGAGTTGCAATTCCGCAAGTGATTTTTCAGCTTGGATTGGTAAGAGGATGAATCTTCGTGATGAAGTGAGGGGGTTGAATAGGAGGGAGGAGTCAGGAGATAGGAGAGCAGAGGATGAAGAAGTAGAGGAGGATATTCCATTCGAAGTGGTGCCATTTGTGGCAGAGGAGAATTTGCCGTCTTCATCTTCTCCAAAAAGTGAGGATAGAAACAGATCACAGGATGAGAAGACTTGCAAATGTCTTTCGGAAATGGCACCTTGGATGGTACTGAGACTATGTATCCCATTCACAGAAGTTCCTTCTTGAATTGAGTGTTCCGCGTGAGAGGAGATACGTTGGGATAGATCCATTACAACCTGTTTGGATTCTTGCACAATGTCAATAGTGTCACCTTCTTCATCTTTAACGATGCAATAGGCTGTTGCAAAACCATGGTGGTTTCGCTCAAAGAAACATTTGTGGATGAATTGGACATCCATCAACAATTGAATGAGAGATGATGGAGAGCATTGTTTCAATACGGAATCTTGTCCATTTTCACTTTCGACATAACCACTATCATCATTGTCTTGACAAGAGATGATTTCTCTCTTTAATGATTTGGACATGGAAGTGACAGCTTCTGCCAATAGTGATGCTCGAATGGTGCACATCATGTTAGCAATGCCATTAACTTCTGTTATTTCCTGCCCTTCTGATTCTCCCTTTAGTGATATACCGAGTCGTTCTGCATATTCCAAGGAAGGTACGGGAGGTAACGAATCGGCGGGACAGACACTTTGATGAAAGACTGTGGCGACCGTGAGAAGATAGGATACGACATGGGGTGAGACTTGTCCCACAGCAATAGGACCTTGGACTAAGATATCCTTGCCCTCTTTTCTTTCCTTCCCATCACCACCAATAGTACCAATAGACCCGATCTCCCTCAAAACAGCATCGTCCTCCTTCCCCCCCATTCCCAACCCATGCAACCTCCTCCACTCCCCCTCACTCACTCCCTTAGCCACATCTACCCTCTCCCTCCACGCATTCCCAAAAGAATCCAATGATGGAGCCAATGCCGCCCTCGCCCACTCTTTAAAACATTGATTTACAATGGCATCCAGAGAAGATTGGACTGTGCCCAGGGCACTTGTCGGTCCAGAGGGGGCATGCCGCAATCCTCGTGCCGAGAGGAGGGCCAGTTCCGAAAGAGTCACATTTTGAGGCGTCGCCATACGGGAATTGTACGAATTGTAAGAATTATACCCACTCGCCCCATAACTTCCATTTCTCGATGATAAATTCGTTTCACTTCCATCCGCACCCCCACTCAAAAGGAGAGTATCCCGTACCATCTCCGCTCCATGGAATTGAGTACCCGAAAACGCACTCTCCATGGCTTCCATCGCCTCGTCAAAGCTGATTAATCCATCGTCATCATCGTCGGCAAGGTCGAAGGAGCTACTGAGTTCGAGGAGAGTGATCATTCCACGGGATCCCATAGTACTAGTCCCGCTGGCGCTGCTGGTGATTCCATACATGGAGTCTCGCCCACTCATGCCTCCGCCTGCACCCAATGCACCCAGTACGGCAGGAGAGGATTGGGGATCCAACAGGGTAGGAAGGGATTGAAGTCGGAATTTCAACAGGTGGCACAATCTACCTACGATTAACTCCTTAGTTGCATCATCATAACTGTCTTTCTCACTTCTATCCTTTCCACTGATGCCGCCCTTCAACAGCATTCTCCTCAACTCATTCAACAATCTCCCCATAATTTCACAAGTCTGCACATACAAACTCTGCCTCAATCTCCGTTCACTCTCTTCTCTTTCTTCGGCATGGACTAATAGCTCGTGAGCATCATCGGAGACTCTACGAAGAGACAAGTCGAGATCGGTGGCGATGCGAAGGGCATTTCGGTGGGCTTCATGGGGCAGCATGGAGTTGGAGGTGGAAGAGACTGGTGTGGTTGATGTAGATGAAGCGGAGGAGATTCGTTGATTCGGTGGAATGAAGGGAGGAGCCCTTGCCAAAGAAGTCCTCAGTGTGGAAACCACACGTGAATGAACCGAATGGAACGACGTGGTGAGGAGAGAATGCACGAGAGAAGAAAAAGTTGTGGAGAAGAGGGCAGACCATAGCGAAAACCGCACAATGGAAGTTGATGATGTCGACGTTGATGATGAACCTTTGACCTTGTTGCCTTGTCCATTTGACACATTCGACATCACTGCGGAATCCTCCCCAAAGGATCCCTTTCCATGAGAATCGGCCGCAGCAGCTGCAAATGTGGTTCCATGACTGACTACTCGAATATCTACCATGTTACTGACTGCTTCTTCCCAAGTGCATATTCCTTTTCTATCCATATTGTTGTCTCCATCCATACTCCCATCCAATAAAGCCAAAGTCCTTACAAACTCCCCTCCATCCGTCTTATCATACAACGACTGCCGTATCTGACCCAATTTACTAGCGGTAGTACCCGCAATCATACGCAAGACACTCTTGACCTTGGTTCGAATCAAGGGGAGGTGGGCAGCGAGGAAACGGGAGGCTTTGGATTTGAGAAGGTCACGGTCGAATGTTTGGGGGAGGGTGGACATGATGGAGTGGATTATTTGATTGTGGCTGTTGATGCTGGTGGTGCTGTTGGTTTTGTTACTTTCCACCAAAACAGGAAACTTTCTCAAAACAAAAATCATGTAGGGGTACAAAATCACATCGTATTGCAAAATCAACACAATTTTGGATAAAATGTGCTCTGCAGTGTTGGTCACGTTGTTGGCATCGGTAGGGGAGACACTTGATTTGGATGGTTTGGGTGTGGCAGCATTAGAATTCTCAGCCTTGTTAGCGTTGGAGTTTGAATTAGTATCCAAAGCATCCATCGAAGAAGTGGATGAAATGCCGCTCATGGCACCAATGGCAGTAGAGTGAGCATCATGAGACGGAACAGAAAGTTTATCTAACAATTTATTCAATAGCCGTGCTTTGGAATCATAATACAAATCAATCAATTTGGTAGCCCTGGCCGTGGCGGCGGTGGCAGTAGTGGATGATACAGAACTATTAGAGTTGCTTTTTGCCATCATTCCATGCCTATCCACATCCAGCAAATCCAGAGCCGACAAAGCGGCAGCAGTTCCCTGTGCCCCTCCTCTCTTGGCAGCAGAGCGGAGTAGCACTTTTTTGGCCGAGTGGACTGTTCGAGTGGGTAGGGTTTGGACGTGGAGATAGATCATTTTCATTTGTGTTTCGAGGAGAGGTGGGTTGGGTGGATATGGTGGTTGTGTATTGTTGGATGTGGATTGTGCGGATGGTGTGGATGTACGACCGGAAAGAGCGGATGCCAAAGGATAAGATGTTGACCGAGAAGAAATGATTTCAAATAGGGCAATGAGAGCAGCTGCCGCCCCATGGACGTTGTTGTCGTCGAGACATCGATGGATTTGGCGCGGGAGGTGGGACAGTTGCCGTCGTATCGAAAGAAGTTCGGCATCATTCGATGACTCGTCTGACTTTGCTGTTGCCTTTGACAATGCGCCCTCTCCTTCCTCTTGTGCACTTGCCCCTTCCAACTTCTCAGCCTCGCCAACCGCAGCACCGGAACTACCAACACCATCTTCCAACCCACCCATCTCACTCCCCCTCACGACCCTCTCCACCAAACCACCCAATGCCCCCACCAACTCATTCAACTCCACGGCCCTCTCCTTCATAGAAATGACTTCATCGCTCGACCCCACCAACTCTCGATAACGAGAGGCGAGTACCAATCGCAATTCGGTTCGTTTGGCTTCTGCTTCCGCGAGGGCGGTGCGGTGGAGGATTCGCATTTCGTCTATGGTGAGCGATTGCTGTTGTTGGGGTTGATACTGTTGTTGGTGTTGTTGGTGTTGTTGTTGCATTGGAGGAGGTTGGGAGGAGTATTGGGATTGGGGTTGGTGCATCATCATTGCCGACGGGTCCGCGCTTTGTTGGGAGTAGGGGTCGGATTGGTAGCCTCCTCCGTAGGATGAATTGGAGTAGGACATTGTGAAGGATTCGTTGGAGGGCGCAATCGGGGTTTGTGGTGATTTGGGCTGTGGTGTGGTTTCTGTGAATTTGGTGGTGGCGGACCAATTTCCAACTTCCAATTTATTGGGCGGTCATTGTCGGATGCCACACGCACTGCCCTCTGCCCTCTGGCTGCCCTGTCGCCTGTCGCCTGTCGCCCTGTGCCCTTTTTTGGTCTTTTGCCTTAGCAAAAAAACATTTACCTAGATTTAGTATTGGGAAAAATGGTTAATGTTTTTGTACATTGTTCAACTTAAACTAAACTTTTTTACTTTTTCTTTGGTTTTTCTCTTTGTTGAAAACAAACAAAAACAGCAAAAATGGGGCAAAAATCCTGCAAAAATCCTGCAAAAATCCTGAAAAATCTATTATTTTTTCAGAATGATCCAATTTTCCTTAACCATGCATTCACAGTGATTTGTCCATTATATTGAGTACAAGGTAGTAAGTAGATAACAGGAAGTAAAAGAAGACAAAGGAGACAGTGGGTTGTGGGTCATTTTTTGGATTGTGATTTTTTTGTTATCATTGGTGAAGATGATCCCAGCTCGTTTTCCAGCATTTGTACATTCTCCTTTTCTAGCATAATCCAAGGACAATGGCTTGTTTTTGAAAACCTCCAAAAATAGAGTTCCTTTTTAATTTTTTGGTACGTACAAAGCAGGAAGTAACAAACATCAAATATAATTGCCAATTTAAATGATATTTTTTGCAATTTCAGAAAACAATTCTGGATCATCCAAATTTTATACAGGCTCAATACAACTGGTTTACCTCATACAGGCTCATTTCGAGGGTAAGCTCCTTTTTACCAATAAGTATGGTTTTAGGTAGGGGGTGGAAGCACCAAAGCAAAGTTTTCTTTGGAGTGGATTACAGACATACTTAGGGTCAATAGCAGTTAACATTGGAAAAAAAGTATTTTGAGGGTCTTTTGCATGAGACTTACCAATACTCTATATTTTTGTTTTTGTCTTATTCTTACTCTTAGCAATTAGATTGCTGCCACATATTGGTGTGAAAAAGATGGAGGGCAGACAAAAAATTTTCAATGAGGTACATGAAAACAAAGAGGTGCAATGATATGTTTCACATATTTAATGTGTGAAAGGGGTATTGTTTCTGCATGGTTTTTAGCTATCACTAAAACAAAAGCTTGGCTGTTGTCTCATTTTTTTCTTTTTCTTTTCCTTTTTCTAATCTCCTTCTCAGAAAAAAAGAAAACTCAAAAAACAGTTGTTGTCATCATCTTTTGCTGCTGCTCTCATCAAAATCAATGAGGTTTGCCAAGGCACAGTAGGTACTTCCATGAGCAGTTGTGAAAGCTGCTCATGTTGATTTCAGAAGATCTAAGAATATGCTTGATCTCAAGTTTGTGCAGACCTGGTGTTTATGGCTTTAGTTTTTATCTGTCTCATGAAGGCTACATACATAGAGAATAATGGGGAAAATGGTGGGATCCATGGGTGAGGAGATGCATCCCATGAGTCATGGAGTTGGGGAGGGCTTTATCACTGGCTGTGTGGGGTGGAGGTCCCATGGTTTGGATCATGTGTACAGCTTGCAGTTGGGTACTTCTTCTTCTTTGTGCTCCCCTTGATCTTCAGTGGGGGGGACTGTGTGCACCAGTGTGGGGAGGGGGGAGAGAGGTGTGGGAAATGCAGCAGCTTGTATAATTTGAAGGACATGGAGTGGCATGCCATTGGTTGCTGTGCTGGTTTTGGGGGGATTCCCTTGGGGGTTTGGTTTTTAACAAGGAAAGGAGGTGGTCATGTGTTGGGTCATATGCCAGGTATTTTTGACTTTCTATAGACTTGGGGGCTTATATATGCAGGGCCTTTGTTGCACCATGTGCTCTTGATTATTCAAGAAAATATTGCCTTTGTGAAGGAATCTGTGGGTAGTATGTCTTGGGTTAGGTATTGGATGGCTGGGTATTTGAATGGGGGGAGGAATTGTTATTGGAGAGTTGGTTATGCATGAGGCATGGAAGTCAACATTCTTCCATGGATCTTATTTGATAGTGGAGTTTATTTGTTTGTTGAGGGATGTGGATTCATTTGGTTGTTGTTGGTTTCTGTACAAGTGTCCTACTATTTTTAGGACATTAGAGAATGAAATTTCCTCTTAATGAGATGTTAAATTTAAGAATTATATTGGTTTGATAGCTGGCTTACTTGGTTTGGTCAGAAAACATGTTATTTGACAATAAATCATTGTTACTTGTTACACTCTTATTTGTCCAAAAAGTTGGAAGTATATTTTTTACAACTATTAATGAGTTAGAGTTGGGTTAATTTTGAACCTTTATGAGCAAAGGTTTATCCTTTAGTAGTTGCAGTTCTGGAGAAGGTGTGGAATGAAGTGGTCAGAGTTATGGAAGATGATTGGTGTGTATTAATAAATTGGACATTTCACATTTAAGATTTGTTCTTTTTACAATTTGCAGGATTTTTTTCATTTTTGCAAAAAAATATCATTTTTAAAATTAAGTGATATGTCCATGATGTGTTGCATCATACCTATCAGCAATATTATCAAATTATTTTTTATTTTTTCATGAAAATAAATGTGTAATAATCATAATATTGTTACTGACTATGGTACCTCACATAAAAATTACTTGCCTCTTACCTCACACATGAACTCTAGGTTGCTCATTATACATACCTTATATGTGTGCACATTGGAGAAGCATACATACCATATGTATTTAATGCTTCACTACCATAAATCTACCCCACCTAGATGTTCACAATGGCATCATGGTATGGTGAAAATTGTGTTGCCACCGTGGTAGAGGAAAATGTTGTGACATTGCAATGGTGAAGCAACTTATGACACTCCCAACTCAAAACATAAAGCAATACAGCAATATCTGATGTACCATGTGCTTGGTTTGGTATGTAGTAAATGCCCAGTGCATGATGCCATTGCATGGCAATGGTACCAGTGGAAGTTTCTGATTAAGCATTTAATACTAGGCTGTCTCAACTCTAATCATTGTCATTTAAAGAACTGTTACCTTAGATTAGTTTTTTAATGGTAATGTAAATTATTTTTAATTTAACCACTATTAAGGCTTTTGTTTCCACAGCAGCTTTTGCTATGGTGGGTCAGTTTGTCATTGGACCTCATCTTGGAGGCAGGATTATCAAGTTGCAAGCCTCTAACTCTAAGGTTAGTAGTAAGTAGGTTGATATAGTGAATATGATGGGGGCACTATACCTCTCTCTATCTAAAAAGATTACATACAATACATAATTCATGGATATAGCAAACAAGGCAACATAATTTTCTAATACTTGAGAGCACAATACTAGCAATATGAATTTTGAAAAAAAAAATGATAAATTGTAATTTTACCATTTTTACAGAGTGGACATTATTTTGAGAATCAAATCATGACATTTTGAAGCTGAAAAGGTATCAACATAATGCTTAAATGTTTGGATATCCAGTTCTTAAGATGGAAAGTGTTAAATGTTGAATTCTCCAATGTATCATGTATTAATGGATATTATCATGGATCCAAGGACCAAAGGGCCCTCTCTACTTTTACCTTTGCCAACAAGGCTGTGTTTGGAGTTAGATGACAAATGATTTTTTTTTGGGAAAGTTTACATTATCAGAAACAAGTCTTTTAAGGTTTCAGGTTGCCATTGCTAGTACTTTTATGCAATGGTGTAATCAAAATTAGTAAGCAAATGGAACTTATTCTGAAAGCCAAAACAAAGAGCAATATAATGGTAAAAGAAAAATGTGGATATGACTAAAACTCATGGAGGTGCATTCAGTGATGTGCACCCAATTTGAAAATGTTGGTACCATTGAAAAAATTGTTTTATTGGTACTTAACCGTGTAATTCAAAAATAATACATTTTGGAAGAATTTTGATTTGCTGTATTGTTTTGATTTATTTTGAAAAATAAGAGTGGTAAGAATTTTGCATTAAGTTTGACACATGTTCCAGTCCTGGTTTTGAAACCACAACCATTTGTGACACTGTAATTTTGAATCCCTCTAAACCATGTGTGTTCTGGTCATTTTGATTTACATTGCCCTACATGTTCATTCAAAACTCATAGTACTATGTAATAACAATGCTTGGTAAATTTTCCTGATTTGTTTGAACTACATTACCCATGATGATATCCATTAAGCAGAATTTAGATAAAATGAAAAATTAATCAATTTTCACATGACTGGTGAATGGTATTTGGTGCAATATTTTCACCAAAAATAAAAACTAGAGCAAGCAGTGAGTACTGAAATAAATGTAGAAATAAAAATCCCATATTGTAATGAACAACAATATGATTTGATCCTGATATATTGAAATACTCTGCTAATTGACAGTTTAAGCAAATCATGTATCACTTTAAATAAACAGGAATAAGAATTGATGATGGGATTTGAAATATATAATTTCTGCATGCCTCAATGATGCTGCATTAGCATTACTAAATACAGTATTCTCAAACAAAGTTTCCAATATATATGATCTATCCTTATTTTAATAGAGAAAAATAAACATTGATACATCAAGATTAAACTGTATTCACAATTAATTTTGTGATCTCACATCACACTATATTTTTACTAAAAATCTTTACTTGAAGGAAAGTTCTTTTTGTTGTGATGGTTACATGATTGTGGCAGTTCTGTGGAGAAGGTCAAGATGTATTTTCTAATTGTTGTAAATCAATCAATTGAATGTGACACCAGTTAGAATGTGACTTAAGTTGTTTGGGTGTGGAACAAGTTTGATGAGGAGATTAAAGATTAAATGTTTTGGAGGGATTGTGATGACAGGTTGGGACTAATATTCATATGCTTGATGCATTGTAGACAATTGACCACACCCAGTAAGAGGAAGCCCACAGTTGTTGTGCATTGTGTACCATTGGTCTCACAACCTTGAGCACATTGTGAACAAAAACCAAGGAATGAAACTATGACTACAGCCACAATGGCACCTGAGCAGATGTTTTGGTTTGCCACTTTGGGCTTTATTCTCTGGAGGTGCATTAATTGCCATTGTACCTTCACCTTCTTCTCATGTTGATAGTTTGATTGGTCTCTGTACATCCACACAAGCCCTTTCCCATTTCCAGCTTTCTTCTACATTGCTTGCTGCCATCCATTTTTTGGCTCAGGCAGACTTATTATGACCTCATGAGTCATGAGCCCATCTGATCCTCCTCCACTGCCAGCATGGACATTGACACTGTGAATGGAGAGTTACCCACTGAGGGAAATTCAGGGTAACTTATGGTTGATTCCCTATGTCAAACAATGCACAAGATTTATTGTGCACTGATGGGATGATGAAACACATCCAGAAAGATCATAAAGAACCCAATGGCCATGACATGTCAAAGAGTGGTTTGAAATACCTGGTGCTAGGTTTCAATGGGAACCATCACCACTTCTTGAAGTCAAGTTAAGGCAAGAGGAATTTGCAGAAACAAAGGAACTTGTGTGGTTTAGCCCAAGGAAGGGAATTTCATGATGTTCTGTCAAGTTTGTCCTTCCCTCAGTCCATGGAGGAGGGAACATTTGTGTCCCATTAAAGTCAAAGTAAGTCATTCTTAGAGTCAACTGGCTTTTCCTTCATCAGGACTGCCTAACATGCCCTGGATGTATTAACTAGCCAAGAATAAAGTAATGCCCCTTTTTGTCAGATTGGCTGAAATTGATACATCCACACCACCAATGTGGGGGGTTGAAGCCCTAACAGTACAAGGTCTGTATGTCCCATTAAGAATCTCAGTTTGCCATGAAATCCCAAGCCACCAACACCAGCATCATGCAAATTATTTGACCAGATGGGTGCCTTACTCCCAGAACTGGAGCAAGAGTGAAGTTTATTTTGGACAAACCCCATCAAAATTGCAGCAGCAGAAGATCTGTATTCTTTGGCAAGAATTACAGAAGATGATCCATCCTGGCTTTTATGGCTGGTCAACCCTTGTGGCTGAACTTGCTGGTCATACAATATAACCATAATGTTTTTGGTAGTCACCTTAGTTAAATCATCTCTTTGAAAATCTAGGGCAAGGATCAATACCCAATAATCAAATGAAATTAATCATGTGTTGTCAACTGAGGAGATGCACCTTTCCAATCATTTTACAACATATCTATTTCTTGAGAAGAGGCCTATCAGAACAAATGATCTGGATGTGAGTCATGTTTTTTGGATGTAGAACAAGTTTGAGGAGGAAAATAAATTGAATCAAAAGATAGGGAGTGTTGGAAGGTTTAGAGTAACATGTACATTCCTAATACACCTAAAATATTGGCCACGCCCAGTAAGTAATATAAGCACTTGTCTGAGATGGCCATTTAGCTTCAAATTACATCTCAAATGATTATTCATTATTTCACTGTTACAACCTCAGAAGCATAACTTTGGTTTGACCTTTTCCTAGAGTGAAGGGAGTATTAATCAATTAAATAATGATGTCATACCATGTACAGCAGGTACAGATATGTATGGTATCTTTTCTGTGTACTGAAATCCACTGTAGACTTGAATTAATTTAACAATGTCTGACATCTGCACAAGATGAACAAATCTGTGCCAAATTGAACTCCAATACTTGTAAATGCCTATGATAGGAATGATGTATAATTGGTATAAATCAAGTAATTATTCAGGATAGATACTTTTTAGTTTCATTGCAAAATGGATAAAAGACTGATATTGGAATATCCAGCTCAGTTTCTGAAAGCTGTAGATTAGCAATTAAAAAGTGTCAAATCCAAAACCTGACATAGTTTGGCGTATTCCAAATTTTTGATTTTAAATAGCGCTATGAATCTATATTGTTTTGATAATTAAACATGTTTTTTGCCAGAAATCAGGTTTGAAATTTGTAAATTTCACATTTTTCTAAGCCATTATTGGTATATTAATTGTTTGTTTAATTATAAAAAATCTTTTTTAGGCTACAAAAATTACCAAAAAATGACAATATATAGTCAATATTCATTTTTACATTTCTGCATGAAGTCATTTCATTCATTCATACTTCACCATTAAAACCCAATATTTCAATTATTTTCAAATCCATAAAAAATATACAAAGCTCATTTCTCTATGATAAATCATCCACTAAAATTTATTTAATTACCAATACTTCAATATCTTAACATAAAAATGAAAAAAATGTTCCAATCAATGAATTCCAAAATATTGATTCCAATGGCCACAATTTTAAACTTTAACCTTCAAGTTTTCTTTGGGAGTTTCCTTTGCCCCCAGTGATCCCCTTGTAGTTGTAGGTTAGTGCTTTCTTCATATTCCTTGGCTTTTCTCCTTTTTTAGGTCTCTAAACATGTTCTCCCCTGTGGTTTTCTTCTGAGACTTTTCATTGTCTTTGAAATCTTCTTCTTGTATATTAGATATGTTATGTTCATCAAAGAGGGGGTATTCTTCTTCTTCCAAATTATCTGTATCCCCATAATATAACAGCATAATTGTAGTTATTGTCACCTAGATACAGCATTACATCATCTGATTCTTTACATTCTGAAGGAATCTCAGCATCATCCTCTATAATATCTTTCCAGCATGTTGGTATCTCAAAGACTCTTGTTTCATTGCAATATTTGCCCACATCTCCATGAACCTATTTCAATGTTTTTTACTGTATTTTCTTTTCTTCATCTGGGCCAAAGTCACATTGTAATGTTCTATCCATTCCTTGCTCCACCTATGCTCATCATATTCATATGCAATCTTTCTATTTCCAATAGTTTTTCCTGCTATTTTTTCTCTCATCACAAATTTCCTTCCAATTTTCATATCCCTTATAATGTATCAGAATAGCAAAGACTTCATCACTTGGAGTAATGATCTTTCCAAAAAGCCACTGCAACCATGTTTAGTCTTCAGGAAATATATGATTTTTTGCTTTTAAATAAAACTTGAGGGTATAATGTCTTACAAAAAAGAGAAGTTCTTAAACTCAGCTTCTGAAATGTTTGGATCAGCAGAGTATGTTTTTGCAAAAATATTCCCCTCTGGACACACTGGATGGTATCCTCTCCTGTAGTGATCTCAAAATATAAAAGACTTTCAAATTGGATAACCTTGTGGTAAAAATGGACTTCATAGCAAATGGAGTGACTTACTTTGGAATTTCTTCTTCACAGAGAAAACTAAACGAGAACTCCAAAAATGATTAGAAGTCAAGAAACAAGAACACCAAAAATGAGAATTCCAAAACGTCATTACTTTTCTGTTACTTATGAACATCAGCATACATCAGACATAATTTTCTGTTGTAAAACATACCTTATAATTCCTGGAACACAAGACCAATATTGGCAAAATCTATCTGACGCCGGTTCCGTTGACGTACCTTTTGGGCTAAAAAAAGCTAAAAAA
>JALLOT010001863.1:0-13939 GCA_036939595.1 Thalassiosira livingstoniorum | reverse complement strand
ACGCTCTTCCGATCTGGTATGCTACTGTTGTCTAAAATTATTTTGATTAGTAATTTTCTGGAACAAACTTTGCAATGCTACTGCACACAAGACCTGATTACAAACTATCACATGGTTGGTTGCAGTTACAACAATCCTAGTTTTCTCTTTTCATTGTTCTTATCCATTTTAACATTTAATTCTCATTATCTCTGGGATACCACTCATACTGTAACAACATTGTTTCCTCCTTGAGGCAACCATTTGTTAGCAACATACCAAACTCTCAATCATATACTTTCTGGTCTAATTCTAGAAAAGATTGAACATATAGCACTGCATTGGTCAAGTTTAATAGAGATCATGCCTTTCTGGAAGACCAGTGTCTAAAACATAATGCAGTACCCAGTCTATTCCAATTGTGGGGTGACTTGTATCTTCCTCTGTTGTCTTTATCTTGGATTTATTTTGTACCACCATTTGTGTTGATTCTGGAGCTGTGATCAAGCATATCAAGGTATTTATGGATCTTCCCACTTAATGATTGCATTGGTGCTTCTGTGCATCTACAACTTGCTCCCACAACTTTTCAGTTTTGGACCCATTGATACCTGGGTAATATGATTCACATCTTATCCACCCAGAAATCTTCATATCTCCTCTATTATTTACTAAACAATCCATCATAGGGAGCCATCATAATCCAACAATATTGTCTTTTTTCCTTACCCTTAAAAATGGAGTGATTAGTCCAACTGGCTGGTCCTCAAAAACATGCTCTTATGTTTTCAAATGTTGTTCATTTCCCACATATATGTGTAGTACAGGCCATTCTCTCAAGTGTATAATATACCTTAGCTTTGTACTGTCTCTTGGTTTTGGACTAGAACACAGATCTATTATAATGCTAGGTATGTTTCAGCTCTCAAATTCTATTGTCAAAAAGTAATTTTAAAGATTATTATAAATTTTACTTGGTGTTTCCCAAAGCTCATCTACTCTTCATTGATTTGATGATGCCTCTGATGCATGGTAGATTGGATTTCTTAATCATCATCTTGTTATGCATACAAAAATACATTTAATAAGTAGTAAAGGACAAAAGATAGAATACTTTCTCATCTGCTTTATATTACACATTTGCATATTAATTTTTCAATTAAAAATAAAACAGAAATTTTAGAGTACATTTAGTTGGCCTATTTATAGACAATCCACTAATTTTTCAATTAAAAATGATATTCTGACACTCTCATGTGTGTGGTGAGATTATACTCACAACACTTATCGGGAAGACTCAGGATATAATTCATAAGTGCTTTTTGAAATCTTTAGATTAAGAGTTGAAATATGGAGATATCAAGGTAATGTCATACAAGAAAAACCAAGAACAAAGAAGAAAAAGAAAAAGGACAAATTCTGTCCAACAAAAACTTTTCCTTCATCTTCCTTTCTACCCTCTCAACCCATGCTACTTATATCCAGAAACTTTTGACAAAGAATGAAAGAGTTGTGTTGCCACCTGATGAAAAACAATAAATAAAAGTAGTAATCAATTATCTTGGTGACAAATTCCAGCAAAAGAAATGAACAACTCTTCTTGATGCAACATTTTTTGTATATTTTTCCAAGTACAAAAATAGCCAGATGAATAGAATATGCTAAGGAAAGTAGACATCTAAACTAAAAAGTAGTTCAAAAGATCTATTGGTTGCTTATACTTTACCTAGTGCACTTTACCTTCCAAAAACATGTGTTGATAAACTTTGAATACAGAAATAAATACATAACGCACCTGCTACTATCACTACTCATCAAATGCCATAGCTCCTTAGGTCCCTGATTCATCACTTACAAATCATAATTAAATTTTTTTAATCCAAACAATTCACTACTACATTTTTAGACCAACAGTTGAATAATCAACAACTATCATCTCTTTCATGGATCACAGAAACAACTTCAAGAAAATAGAGGACCAGAACCAGTGATCAAATCAAACATCACAAGGATTCATCCATACCTGCTCTTGTCATAAACAAACAATGGATTTGTGAGCACATCATCATCTGTAAACAAATCAAAGACAAGTGTTGAAAACTGATTTTCCATTTGTATTTGAATTGGCAACCTTCTGGTAGTATGCAGCAATGTAATCTATTTTCCATTGGATCTCAAGAATAATAGACAAAATATATTACCTAATATGGCATTGAAACAAAAGAGTTTATTGGTTTTGCTAAACTAATCTAAATCTAATCTAAATCTAATCTAAATCTAAATTCCAAATCAATCTGGGAACACCAGCTGAAGGGGAGAGAAACATTGATGATGGTGAATTAGATGTTTAAGTATTTTTAAAGAAAAATTTCCCAAGTCTAATAAAACAAGATATTTTTATTTGTCTTATGTTCATTGCCAGAAATGACAAAATTTGTTATATTCCTAACACTGATTGAAAATATACACCCTTTTTGGATGGCAACAATAACCCAATGATATGCAAATGAGGGGGTACCTCAGTTGAACACAAAAAAAGTGTCAGGCTTGTCAAATCCTAAAATTAAAATTGACACTCCCTTGAGAAAATTTCAACCACTAGAGGAAACCTGTTCTCATGGCCTCATTTGAATTTTTCAAGAAACAAAAAATCTACACCAAAGCAACTACAAATATGCTTAAACTCAAACATGCATGATAACATTTTATTATAATGGCAAAATATGAGTTTTAACTTCAAAATTCTTTATATCCAACAACTTCACACATGAAATTATTGCAATGAAATATGAGACTAAGAGGATTTTTCTGAGCTGGAAATCAATGGTATTGTAGAAAAATTGTTTGGAAGGATTCAATTAATTTCTGAAGAAATCTTGTCTAACAACAAAAAATTTTCACAACTTCCTTATCCCATATCCTTAAAATTTATCCTGCTTTTAGTCTAATGCTAAATGCTAGTTATCATATCAGCAGATCCAAAAAAGAATACCAAGGCAAGCCAAAAAGTTGAAAGAAAAACATCCTATTCTCCACTTGAAGGAATCTGCTTTATGGAGACAAATCCAAATCATGTTTTAAGCAAGATATGGAAACTTGTATTGCCTATGCCTTTTCTGGACATACCAGAAATTCTGGCAATAAACACAACAACTGTAAAATATAAAAAGAAAAATGGCTCAATTCATAAGTATTCAACCAAATCAAATAATAGTGAAAGAGACTTTAGAAGTCTAAATGTATTTTGTTTTGACACAAAACATAGCTAACATTTTCTACACCAACCTTAGATTTTTACACGTGGGGTAAAATTTCTTCATTTGATTAGATAGTATTTTTTATCAGAGTGAGATCTTATTAATGCATTCTTGTTCTATTCACTAAAGATAGTTTTAATAGATCACACATAATACTCGAAAAAGTAAAAACAATTCACATGTTCAATTGTTCTAGATAGTAATCTATTATTTTACTACTAAAAACAATGTTGAGTGTTCAAAAGCAAAAATTCAAACCATTTTGTCTTGGTTTAAACCCCTTAACATCAGATTCTTCTTACCTTTTATGGCCAGGATTTGCTTTCTCCATCAAGATGAAAGCCCTATCTTCAGGTAATGATAAAGTGGAGCAATTGTTTTGTTTTCACTATAAATATAAATGCATCTGAATCACCTTAAATTACCATAACAGTTGAAATTGAAAAAAAAACATGATACTGGAATTTGACTTATCAAAGAAAAAATACAATATAGACTCCCAAGGCAAGTTACATCAAGGTTCACTAAGATTACAAAGCTATAGAAGGTTTGAAAATCAGTTCAGGTTACAAGTAAAATGATCAATTACTTCTATTTTGTCATATGCAATGTTGCTTTACTATAAGTACCCATTTTCAAGGAACAATAGTACTGTTATCAGAAATTTTAGTGCTTTGATAATATTAGAATTTGAAGTCATAATCATTTTTAAAAATCTCATTGTAGCAAATATTGGACTTTTGACTTTATTATTTGTGTAAAATACAACAAAATATTACATAATCTCTTAAACTTAAAGTAAGTTTTATGAGCTATTGATAAATTCAATGTACAAAATGACCTTGAAATATCAAAATTTTAGTACTATGATCTAGGTAATTCTTGTGTTCATATTAAAATAAATTATTGGTGATAGACCCCAGCAGGAATACAGTAATGGACAATGGACAGAGTCAAAGAAGAATAAACAAGGCACAAAGAATTTAACTGCTCCAAGATTTAATATTTGTGTGAACAACAATGTTCCATCAACAGGAAAGTGACCTTCATACCAATGGGGCTGGAAAAGAAAGAATTCCCAGGTTAGTAGTGATAATGAACCTGGTGCAACTGAAGTGACATATTGCTAAAGCAACTTACTATGAAAAGTGGTGTAAGTGCTTAGAATAAAAACATTTATTAATGAACAATACTACTTCTCTGGTAAGCAGCATGTGTTGTTTGGAAAGTAGATAATAATGAAACAGAAATTTTAGAGTACATTTAGTTGGTCTGTGTGGATGGGTCTATGTGGGAAAGACACTCCTAAATTGCACCTGTTTGGAATGTAGATACTAGTTTATGGAATATCTCACTAAGTTTTTGAATTCAGATATCAGCTTTGTACAGGGAAACATAACTGCACAAATTGTGAATTAAATTAGTAAAACTACCAGCATGAAACATCAATAAGTGATTCAGGTTAACAAAAAAAGTTCAGAGCAACTTTCATAAGACCATATAGTTGAAATTATAATACTGGAGAATACTCTTTATTAATTTCACCATCCACTTGCAACATCTTGGATGCCTGTTTTGCATATTGCCTACAAGCTAGAAAGTTTTTTGAGATAACAAATAAAATTCCATTTGTGTTGCACTCTTCACTTCTTGTTGATTGAATTATTTGACCAAATCCACTGAGTTTGGAAACAGGTTTGCACAAAAATAATGGTCATTTCAACATTACCAGATCTTAGTTTTCACACAAACTTTGATCTGTTTTTGATTAGTGAAGGATCTATCTACTATTTTAAATAGAAAAAATTATCAACAAGAAAGCAATAAAGAAAATGATTATGAACTCCAAGAATAATTTTGCTCATAATATATATTGTTGACCTAAACTTGAGTCACAATCTGAAGTGTCAACCTAAGTTTAATCTATGTAAGTAACAAAAGTTATCAAAAATCCACATATTTCACCAATATTTGTTCACAATATCCAACCATCATTTAGAATATAACAGGAGAGTAAAAAGATGAAATAACAAGGAATTGCATTTGCATGACTCAGCAACAATGTTGGTATTTCAATCTTCTGATCTTTCCCAATATTTTTTGTCAAAATCTAGTGTTTGTAAAAATACATATTTTGTGTTTGGGTGTAGACCAGAGAATATTTGGGTTGGGTGTTACTGAACATGTATGCAAACTATATTATTAAATAATCTGCAAAGATATTTTGAAGAATAAAATAAAAAAGAAGAAAATAGGATACATGTAATGCCCCCCTCTTAACTCCCACCTCAAAGCAAAACTTTTTTGTGGGAATTTATTCTGGACAAGCTTGCTGCTACATTTGGTATTTATTGGTCTAGTAGAAAGTCTTGATCATTTTTTGGTTGCTCATTATGTTTTTTGTAGATAGTTCAAAGGGTTGATATATTGATTCTCCAAAGGGACTGAATTTATGTCAGCAATATTTCTTGACCATTTAGGCTTTTTCAAGTTTTGAAATCAAGAATTCCTCTCACTACTGATGACAGGATCTGATAGTGCACAAGGAACACTATTATCATTTGGCCATTCATCTAGAGCATGTTTTATTCAATTTCAATTTATGTAGGTAGTCTTTTTGTAGCTCACACAATCTCTCTGGTAAAAATTTCCCACTGACGTAAGAAAACTTCATATTATGTTGTTTGTTTACTAGGCTCATTGCAAAAATATTTCCTAAAAATGTTAAGTTTTTGAGAAAACTCTTCAAGTAAGCTCTACACAGTGTTTTTTTTTCAGAGGTTTCATAATTAATAGTCAGCATAATTCTACATAATATACTGCCCTACTGTAAAATTCCTGCTCTTGCCAATAGAAGTGACATGTGGATATTAACAAACTCTGTTGTCAAACAGGAAACATATTTGAGAGTTGGTAATTTTTTTGATGCCTTGTTTTTAATAGAAGATCCCCAAACTTAAAAAACTATAATACCATTTGCACTACAACCATCATTTTTTAATAAGTACCTCTAGTATTTGCAGTGAATTGCTTGATACTAATACAAGTAATTTTGAAGATGTACACTAATAGTCACATGTGTTATCAGTGGTGGGATTGTTTAGATAGAAAATTGTGATTTGGAAAATTAACCACTTACTTCCAACAATACATAAGTATTATTTAATATCAATTATTTCATGAAATGTTTGATATATTTTCAAATTTTGACAATACTATCAAAACATCATATTATGCTGTACTGATCCCATCATTTTCAAAAGCAAAATGAATAAAATTATGCTGAAAGTGCAGCAATTCTCATTGTATAAGATAGTATAGTAGAATTTGATAAGTTTTTTATGGACTTGATCATCTTCAATGCTTGCTGATCTCAAGTCAGAGCAATATTTGTAACATCCAGTGTTTGGGGACACTGGAGTGGATCAAAAAAGATACATGATTTTCAAACTCTTTACAAAGACATAATAACATCATAATTATTGTGATATCATTTCTTAGCTTATAAAGGCTCAACAAATACTGGTTGAGCACACTTCATTATTTATCAACATGATTAATTTCTTGATAAAATATGTCTTGTTACATGAAACCATAATAGATTATGCTAAAATCAAAGGTAATGATAAATAGAATGTGACATTTTGACTCAACTTTAGTTAAATCTTTCTGTGTATGTGTATGGGTATGTGTATGATAGTGAACAAATAAATGCACTACATTCATACATCTAAAAGTAATAGGTTTACCATGAACTAAGTGCTCTACATAGTAATATCAAGATTCAAGTGTACGTGTGCCTATGATTTCTACAATTTCAATTTTTGTTCTTTGGAGAATAACAAGGATAGTAATTGTCCTAAATATTCTATTTAACTAACTTATTCTTTACAATGATTGACAAATATTTACAAGCACCAAAAGTTCATTTGTACTTACACCCAAACATGACTATTAAAAATTAAACTTGTCAGAACAACAACAATACAATGCCTCGAGACACACCACAAAGAATTATATTCTCAATTTCGAAAAAAATACAAGTTAACATGAATGATTCTAATCAAGGAATTTGTTTACTAATACTAGAAAGGAATGTAACCATGAATTTCAAGAAGAAAAATAATTTACTAACCATTTTGCCACAAAAGGTGATTGATAAATAAATATTGAAGACATTTCTTGGAGTCATAGCTTATGGTAGTTTGTTAAACAATTTAAGCAACTAGTATTCTATCATATTGCTGTGTTTTTTATACTCAGAAGAACCCTCTAGCCTGAGAGGATGTGTTAGAGTTTGAGCAAGCATCGCTTCTTATTGTTCTTGATTGGTTTCTGACCAACCAGTGATGCAAACACTTAAAAATTCTTTTTCTTTTTATATTTTTGACTTAAGTGTCACCAAAACCATTGATATTGCTGGTCATTGCAAATTATATTGAAAATTATTTTTTATAGCTACAACAGGAGTTGTAACTTGTTACAATACATAAAGTCTGTGCTGTATTGATGCCCATTTGATAAACTCATGGACTCACATCATCTTTTGGAGGAAGCATCTATTTTATGGGTAATATGAAAAATTGATCAAATTCTACTTCTGTTTAGATTCTGCTTAACATTTTTGTAGTAAGATCCAATTGCCAATTGACTTTGACATTGTAAAAAACAATCAATAGTAATTCTTTGTTTTAGAGATTATAACATGTGACAAATGAATGTTTTCAAATACACTCATGTCATAGAATATTTTGCAATATGTGGTCAAATTCCTTTGCATCACTACTACATTTTGTGTCCATATGCTTGAGAAAAAAGCAGTAAAAACCTTTTGGGTACCTTTACTTTTAATTTTTTTCTCACTTGAGCAGACACAAAAAATGTAACCACATGCAACTGTGAGTGGGCTTTAGACACACCTCTCAGGTTTAGAACTCATGCAAAGCACTTATTTCCAACTGGAAAAGTGTGACTGGAATACCCTCTCCAGTTGACAGTACAGTTATATACAGTGTCTTTTGATACTTTTTATCTAATGTATGTTTATGGTCATTTGGTTTCAACATCAAGAAAACAGTTCCATAACTACAAAAGGCTTATAAGAGATATGTGTAAGTACTTCTCTGGAACTGTTATAAACATTTATAATCATGAGTTACTCTGTAACTGATTGATGATTGACCAAGGACTAAAATACATTCTCTCTGGACACATGTGTCCTCAATCCCTTTAAAGCATGACCACAAAAATGGCAAGAGCAAAGTTTTTCAGAAGCAAATAATATGGAAACTCAACTAAATTTTTGTCTGCTAGCTATTTTTTATTTGTGTGTTGTATGTGCTGAATATGTTTTATTTCAATTTTTGTTTAAGTATAGGCAGTAAACCAAACAATTTTCAAAATAGAAAAAATGATTTTTGTAACCACTTTCTGCAAGAAATGTTTTTCACCTAAGAAGTAGAAGACAGAAAGAAACTTTTTGCTATTGATATTATTTCTCATGGGAACCATTTATGTTTTTACCAAAGTAATATCAATATTGGCTTCAAATATCTGAGAAATTTTAGCTGGTTCATATTTTGCTGTATCCTTAGAAGACGTCAAACACCAATCTTTTGAACATGCAAAGCACTTTAACCATAGAAAGATAACCCCTTCATCAAGATGACCAGACTCATTCAATAACTATATCCATGTAGAGTGTCATTGTCTTAACATTCTTGTGATTGTAAAAATAATATAAAAAAACCCCTCAGATACTTCCACCCCCCAGATCATGATAAATCAGAATTCAATTGCTTTCAATAGCTTTCAAAAACAGCAAATAAAACATTTGGCTACCAAACTTATGATTTTGTACTGATTCATATTAAAACTCATACTCTAGATGGAAAATGATACTACTTATGGGGTTCTAGGTCAAATACGACAAAAAATCTCTCATTGTCATGGCTGGATACGGAGCATTTTTATGTTGTAGCTATGTTTTTATCTTAGAGGGATTGTCTAATTTACAGTGTTGCCTTTTTCTCATATTTAGCACCATGCATTTGAGACAATGAATAATTCCTGGTGTTTCTAGATCAAGGAAATGGGAACCTTTAAGGTATTACAACAAGAAAGCAGTTTCTGGTGTTCATTTATGACTCAAAATTGGATGTTCAATTGAACACAGTTTTGAATGAACACAAGTTGACTTTTTTAAAAAGTCTGTTATCAAAGCTGGACTCTACTGTTTTTCAAAGATTTTTTTGTACAACATCATTAGGAACAACCGGCACCCCAAAGATAATTATCACTTCGTCTGCAAAAAATGTTGTTGAATACAGGAAAAAATTCTATCTAAGTATCTATTTGAACCTTTCTCTCTGGTGGCTGAACTAATTCTAAGTACTATAGATGACATGAATTGATGCTTCTTTAAATTATAAAATCAATAGCTATTGCATGAAGCCAAAGCACACAATTAGACCATGTATTCTGTATATAAATTGTGTCCACAGAACATTTTATTGAACAGAATGGCTTGTGTTCATGACTTGATATGATTTTTTTGGTGAAATACTTTGAGTACAGAAACCTAAACAACTGAGTAATTGTGTAGACTCACTTTGTTGTAACATACAAAAATAGCAAATCAAGAGACAAAGCACCAAAGAGACATCCAATTCTTGCACTCCACAAATGATCTACTTGTGAATATTTTGCTAGCTCCTCATTTAGGTTTGTTTCTTGTAATAGACAAATAAAAATATTTGATAAACACGTAAATGGGCAGTGTACTTCACAGCGAAAGAAGTGATTGGGATCATAAAAAATAATATTAAACTTATTAACTCCTTATCATCATTCAGCAAATCATAGTGCTTCCCCTGCTTTAGAAGTTTTAATATAATACAATTTTCCATTGGTGCTGATTAATATCATCATTATCTATGTCAGCAGCAACAACAGACAGGTACTAGGTGTGTGCAAATAAGTACAATGCAGACAATATCATTACATTGGCATTTCTTCTGTCACCACTTATGCATAGAAACCTCTAAGAACTGAAGGGGATGTTTTTACCACCATGACAAACTAGTTCTCTTACTATTGCACATCAGTTGTAATTGTTGTGTTTGCTTTGTGGATAAGTACTGGTTCAAGTGTCTAGAAGACAGTTAACTTCCCCTAAATCAACATTCATTTTATTTCTACTTCAAAAACTAGAGTATGATCCAAGCTAATTACTAGGTTCTACTTGAGTAGTTCTTAAATGATATATACAGTGGGACAAATGCATTTAATGGTATGCTTTGAACAAAGCATGGCACATCAATATATTGATCATTATCTCTGAGTTTTTGGAGCTTTGGACTTTAAACTTTAAATAACATACATTTACTCTCAGCTCCGGAGGTATACATAGTCCCCATCATTATGCAAAAGATTGTGCTGTGCTGAATAGTCACTTGCAACACATGCAATTGGCAACACATCTCTTCCACCTCTAGATACTATTTCCCAAAGTGGAAAAGGATCTACTCAAAACACGAAAAAATTATCAAGCACAGATATGTTCTGCACAAGGATTTGTTGTTATTCAAAATTTATTTTATGTGGCATACTAGTGAAAAGGAAAATAACAACAAAAAACTGCTTGTTGAATAGTGTAATGCTTCATAATAGACAAGGAGACTAAATGAAACCCTTCATTTTTGAATCGGACACACAGCTGAATGGAGAGAAAATTTGGAATCAGATGACAAAGATTTGCACAGCAATGGAATACAACACAGGTAGGACAGATATGAGGAAGAACTTTGAACCATGAGTTGTGACAATTTGAAGGTCCAAAGGAGCACCAGATTATTATGTGTTCATCTGGTGTGTATTTGGCCCCTTTTCGGCACCAGAAAAGAATGAGGTAAATGTACTGCTGCTGCTGTAAAGCTCTATTTCTACACAAATTTATCATATTGAGTTTCTTGGAAAAATATGTTAAAATTTCCCACAGTAGACATTGAAATTTCATACAACCTACACATCTTTATATTATTTATCCTGATGTCAGTATTTTACAGACTTATTGATTGTTCATAAACACAACATTGAATTGCTCTCTGAATCAAAATAAACAATGATCAAGTGAAAACAAGATGAGATTTAAGTCTAAGTTCTCAGTAAATTGCACAATTGGCATCATTTTCAGCAAACTACTTTTTCTTTTGATGGATCAACCCTGTTTTTCTTTCACTCTAGAAGCATGACGAAGAGGCACAACTGGTGCAGACAATTGAAGAGAGATTGAGTCACTAGTAGTTATTAGGTGTAATAAAAAATGAAAAAACAGAGAAAAAATGAAAGAAATTGTTTTGAAACTCTCCCTCCTGGATGTTTGGAGTTTGAAAAGATTCAAAAAGAACATACATTCCCCTTGGAGTTTGTAAAAAGTTCCAGAACTCTCTTATTTCTTTGCAATAATTTTTTATATTTCGGAGCTCGGAGATTCCCCGAGGATTCCCTTCAGATTCTCCTCAGATTCTCAGAGGAGTCAGGTCAGGACCTCGCGTAAATAAATAATTATTAGTAGTAGGAAGTCAAGAGTACCTACTACCATACTGTACAGTATGGTACAATAATACATACATACGTCTACTCCTGTAAAAAATAGTAGTAGTAGTAGGAGTAATCACAAAAATTGATGCCGAGTCAACGTGAGCTTGTTTTTGCACTCCATCGAGTGAAAAAGAGCAATAATAGAAAGGTAGCAGTGCACTTTTTCTGTGTTCTTTTGCACTACGTATCTGGAAGCTGGAGTACTATAATTGTTGTTTTGGGCGATAACTATTTTTCTTTTCACAAGTTAAAGTGGACACGTATTCAAAACAAAGTCATGATACCGCAGTGCGGTATCCGACTTCGATTGTAAAAGATTTAAAAGTCATTTTTATGAGCTTGATCGATCGCTTGATGTTTCTACCTGCTTGTTTGGCCACCACAAGAAACTTCGTCGTTGGTATGTTCCACTCCGATTCAAACCGGGAAGCATTGTTTGTTCCTGCTTGCGTTGACCACAGAACTTTCTACCTGCCTGCTTCTATTCAATTTCTACTTACGTACTTGATTTCCAATACATTTTGACGTAGATTCATAAGGATTCATAAGACTAGATGTGGTACGTAATGTATGACGAGGAAGCATTGAGGAACATCCAACGGCATGGTACAGATTTTGCAACGGAACATGCAAGAAGATGCACTACTGATGAGACAGATGATGTAGGAGTGTCAAAGTACAAATTTAGTATCGAAATCATGTATGTATATTAAGAATATAGGAATTAATATATATAACAGATACAACGACATTTCGTGACATCTGATGGGGGGAATTCCATATTGATTTGCCTCCATCCGAGCCAACCATCCACCAAAATTTTCCTCTCAATCTCTCTTTGGCCCTCGGTCTTTCTCTCTTGATTTTTGAATTTCCAGCCCATCCCGCTTACGCCCTCCCACATCTCATGGTGGCAATGGCGTTCGCAACGGCGGACCAAGAAGTGAAGGCATGAACCTCTTCTTTTAGCTCTCAACCAGCTCTCAACCCAGCTCAACCAGCCGTTATAGTACAGCAAAAAGCAGCACGGAGGAGCAAGGACTAGCACGAAGCATCTCACTGTGAGACAACATCATCGTCATCAACCTTCCTCAACGCCGCCGTTGAATTCAATTATCTCAAGAAGCTAGAGAATCTCCAACGCTTTCCAAGACCATCCACCGCTGTAAAATCGATTTAGGGTGAGGACCATGAACCATGATGAACCTTTTCACGATCGCCGGGAGCAATGACCACTCGTAATGATGGTTGACGTTTGGTTCGCGCAACTAACCCGCCCCTTTGGACGGAGGATGCCGGGCAGAAGCTGGCGGAAGTATGTGTTACCTGCCCCAATGACACACAACTTCGTGTGCCGTCATCGTTGAAAGCATTGACAGCGCCGATAGTTTATCACTGTTTCACCAAAACTAACTCATTGTCCCTCATGTTTTCACCCCTGTTTCCTTGCTCCACCATGGCCGTTCCGTTATTCTCACTGCTGACAGCGGCTGACTCACGAAGGTAGCACCACAGTGTCACGAGTCTTCCTCGTTCTGACTCCAATTTGGGAAGCCGTCGTCGTCTCCCATCACCTCTTTCTCCTTTCTCCCCATCGGTGGTCCATGGTCAATGGAAATCAGTGGTCATTTCGTTTTTGAATTTCGAAAGGAAAACCCTCGACGTCATGGTGAGAGCTGGTGCGTGTGAGTTCGTTTGAGTTTGTGTGAGTTGGTGTGAGCTTCGGAGAGGGTTGACACACAATTCTTTCTATTTCACGAATCAAAAATGGAGCATGCATTCGGTTCACTCACTTCAATTGTTTCATTCTTGGCGCGTTTTTCGTTGTTCCACCATGGCATCCTAATCCTGTTATTATTTCATCATGCCGTGCTCCAACCGTCCCAACCGTGCCAACCATCTCAACTATCTCCACTGTCTCAACCACTCCCACCATTTCAATCGTAACGACTATTTCAACCCCCACCCCCGCAATTCATCGCCATTAATAATTTCATCTCATCCATCTCATGCGAATTCTAAACACCCTCGCCCAACTCCCAAAATGGATCCTCGCCTCAATCTCAGCCATATCCTCCCCTTCCACTGCAAGGCGGACCATT